>JAJMCO010000003.1:0-173313 GCA_030573015.1 Metschnikowia peoriensis | reverse complement strand
CCATGCTTAATTTACACGAGCAAATCGATACGCTTACTCGGATCAAGTATAAGCTGCTGGCAGATCGGCAGGCATTTTTGGATAGAACTCATGCTCAGGTGCACCTGTTAATCAAGGAAAAGCTCCTTCCTTTAATTTTGCAAAATCGGATTGAGGTGCCACAAGATGTGCTTGCTGTTTCGCATAAGTTTATGACTAATAGTAGCTTTCTGAGAATCTGCTGGTTAAGAAAACCCAAGCGCCTTAATCCACATACTCGCGGGCCTCTGGAGAGAAGACAGGCCCAATATTTAAAGGTGGCGCGAGCAACCGATCAATAGATTATTTTTTTTAATTTTTTTTTCTAAAGTTTTTTAATATCAACAGTTCGGAAATCTTAACTTGAATATCTGATATATTTAATCATGTGAATTCAAATTGTTCATTACTGTAATTATGATCTCCCCAGATTTCCGACATCCAACGCGGCACTTTCGGTTGTCGCACGACTCTCACAGTATCAAAATTTTTCGCTTAACTCCACCAACTTATATCAATTCTACATCAATCAATAACATCATGCCTTACAAAAAAGTGGCGCAGCCTATGGCGTTGCCCAAGTTGCCTCGTTTGAAATTCAAAAAGGCGTCGCAAGCCAAAGCGAACAACCCTTGTTTCTTATTGATGTCGTCTCTTTTGAACTGCTGGGCAGCCAACGGAGAAGGCGCAGCTCAATGTGCAGCATTTTCACAAGATTTGAAGACATGTATGGAGACACATAAACCAGTGACTCCTCCTCCTAACCCAATGAATTACCATGCTCAAAGATTGTACTCGAAGTTCAAGAAACTGAACGATTAAATCAGTATAGAGAAAGGAAAAAACAAAAACAAAAAAAGTAACATAAATATGGGTGTTCGCAGAGTTGCGTTAATGTATATAGATCAATGAAACAGGTTCGCGGATTTGAATGCAGCAAATACTTGTAGATATAAAAAGTGAAATACGGCAGTTCTGTTGAAGTTAAAAGGAAACGGAATAAGAAATCAAGCTTTTGAATGGTGGTTCCCAAAAAAAAATCCAAAAAAGAATGCGATTTCTGTGGATCGAACACAGGACCTTCAGATCTTCAGTCTGACGCTCTCCCAACTGAGCTAAAGCCGCTTCCTTGGAAATTCTTGGATTGAGAAAGATCAGTGCGCAAAGGTAAAAATAGAATGAAAAATACAAAAGTTGCCATTTTTGGCTAGAGTTTAGTTTTAATTACAACATAAAATCACAAGTGAGAATTTGTAAGTCAAATTACAGTTTAAAGCAGTAGTTGTGAATTAACCTCGACTTCCCTATTCATTTTCATCAATTCCAACAACCCTGATCGAAAGTTATTGCTCAAAAAGAGGCTCTTTTCAATGTTCTGTATCACCTCAAAAATTTCCAAATTAGAAAGGAAAATAGAAGTTTAAAAATCTCCATTTATTTCAATTTTCAAAAACAATTATTGAAATATTATATCGTACCGCAATCAATGATTCTTTTTATGGCTTTGCCGGTTTCCGAAACCTCATTCATAATAATTCACAAGAGGTGCTCAGCGGGAGAATATGCACCAAGATGCCCGCTTGGATTTTTTTGAAGGAGAAACTATCTTTGAGCGCAAAAACTTAATGAGCAGCCTTATTTCAAGTCTTGAGTGAATTACAGACTTTAAGCCAACCCAAAAAGTCGGTGTGAAGTATCTCTTAGATCTATCATCGGGAAGGCTGGGGTAACAGAATTCTAAATTAAGACTCAAGGGTGAATCAGAAACTTGATTTTCATTTGGGGCGCTCTCAATACTTGGGAACGTTGTCCGATGATTATATGTTATACAATTTCCGAGTTACGATGGCTTGGTGACATGTTACGAGTATTTTTTATTTCTTTACTTCACACTATTATCTGGGTCCTCATATCGATTACTGAACTAGAAAACCATCTTATTGGGGAGTTACTTGCAAGCCTCTTTGATCTAGATCTTTAAATTTTCATCTTTTTTTAAAAAAATTGAGTGCTAAAATTCCAGAATATCATAGCTGGGTCTGCTTCAGCCATTGAGATTATTTTTATTAAACAAGAAGGTGACAATAATGCAAGTTTTTTCAAAAGATTTTACAACTATATGCCGTTTAATTCTTTCAAAAGGAAAAGAATGGTACGTCGTGTAAAAAAGAAAGATTACAAGTTTTCCAAACCTGATTAACGTTGCACACTTCACTTTCTTCAGTCTCAAAAATTGCAGATTGAATCATAAATTAAGAATCAGACATCTTCAGAAAAGAGAAAAAAAAAAGGATTTAATTTTTAAAAAACTCCCAACAAAGATCCATTCCCTTGCCCTTTTCTGAAATAATTAACCATAATATTTTCCATTTCCCCCATCTACCTATTTTTCTTAAGGACATTCACGGCTGAACTCTGTCACTCCACCCTAAGCCTTAATGCCTACAGTTCCGCGTGGGCGTGCGACGCACCGAAACTTTTTTTTTTTTTTTTTTTTTTTCCGTTAACAATGGGTCATGGCTTATCGCCTCGTTTATGCTCATGCTTCAAACCTCTAACCATCTAGAAGAAACATTTTTAAATCCACACACAACTTGGTTTTGATCCCGGAGATTCGGCCATAAGTTACGATTGGGGAATATTGGCGCTTTTGGAACTCAGTTTTTCACTTCTTTTTCAATTTTTCTTCAAGAAATCCGCTTGCGGTTTTCCTTCGTTTTTTTTTTTTTTTTTTTTTTTTTCTCCCCTCTATCCACTAGCAACATATCGGCGGTTTGACGCCCCTTAAAAGATTCGTCTCTCTCGTCTCGTGCCCACAAAATAGGAATACAAAAATAAAAAAAGAAAAGAAACGACAAGAAGATAAAAGAACAGAGAAATGCTACTAAGAGTCGTTGTGTTATTTATCTTCTCGGTACTTCTAAGCCCAGCATCTTGCGCCTTTATACGAGGCCATAGTTTGACAAATATCAACTGCTCGGCCGTTGCGTTGGAGCCTCTCGTGATATTTGTTTCTATCGACGTGGAAAAAAGCTTGATGAAATTTCTTATCAATACCAAAGTAAGCACCAACGAAAACCAATCTTCAATCCACCCGGTGATCACGGATGTGGACTTTGCTACGAACCGATATACGACGCTTAATGTGGATATCGAGTTTATGGGGAAATCGTTTATTCGGGAAAATCTACGTTTCTGCGATATTTTGACGGTGAAAAACACCTCGCTTTATGAGGATACTTATCGCTTTGATGGCCTAGACTTGCATACTACCGTATCGCCAATGCCGCAAGCAACCGGGTTTCCAAATCCAACCCCAAACCCCAAAGCTCCTGCACATCACCATTCTGCTAACGATACTGCTAGTTCTAATTCTACAACGATAAAACGGCGGCGGGATTTGGACGATTCGGGATCGTTACGAACATCGCTGGCGAATCTGAACTCAAACTCTTCAATTGCCGCTTTGTTCAGTAATAAAACCAGCGAATTGTTCCATTGCCCATTGTATCAAAACGACTCGATTGTGTTCTATTATCAAGCAGATATCAGTGAAAACTTGAACAAGCTTGGCTCTTACACCGCACGCTTCACCATCGTTTCAAATAATGAAGATTCGGATATAATCGGTGGAGCGATAGGATACGTTACTGCTTCTGTGCGATCCAAAGCATTGCAGAGGAGAATTTTCATTGGAGTTTTGGGCATATGCGCCTGCTATTGCTTCCTATACTTTTTGATTATCGTGTTGTCGCCAAACCAAGAGTCACACAATCCGTTTTTGATCGAAGCCTCGGCTATTTGCAACGAGCCTCTACTTAAACATTTGGAGGCAGATCCGTTCATGTTATTTTCGTACTTGCAATTTGCGGTTTTCATGGGCGGTTTAAGTATCCAATACCCTGGATTTTTTCAATACGCTATGGGCAAAATCAGTTGGTGCGCTTTGCTCAATATCAATGTATTTAGCAAATGGGTCACGTTGCCATCTTTGGATCTGGATAATGTTTATTTGTCATATTACAGTGGCCTCAAAGCGTTGACGCTGTATACATCCAAAACATATGTGCGGTATAGCTGGGCAAATTTCATCATGTGTTTATTAATTTGGATTATCGCTGCCATGGTCATTTACCAAATCTTTATATGTTTGCGTGTCTTGGCTCAAAAACAGAAAATGCCGCTTGTATTGCGGAAGTTATTTGTTCGCAGAACAGAAAACACTCATGCGATTTCCGGAAGGAATAAACTGGCTACTGGCTTTACCTACTCTTGGTCCACGAACTTATTTGCATTGCTTGGACATTTCTTCAAGCTATTTCTCACGATATTTGGATTACCTTTCTTAGTCTTGACGATATACATGCTTTTCACAGCATCGGAAATGAACTTTTTCGAAGGAGATCCCAGCGGGTTGACACAGGCCAATGCTTTTAGTGATTCGATTCCTTATCAAGTTTTGAGCCCCATGTCAGACGCTTCTAATGTCATCGATAGTTTGAATTTGTGGCATCAGCCTCATGAATCGTCCCCAACAATGCCTGTGTTAAGCGTGGTGTTTGGCTCAATCATGCTTGGAGTGTGGCTTGCATCTGCTTTGTTCTTTCTCTACTATTACCTCTCACCAATACTGATCAGAGGCCGGGAAAAGAATAATGTGAACAAACTTTATACTTCAGTCCAGGCCATTGTGACGTGGGCTTATTTATACAATGCCTACAAACCATCAAAAGTTTATTTTGTCGCAGTGAATTTTCTCGAGTGTGTGGTATCACTGATTTTCATTGCAACTCTACAAAGATATCCAACGGTACAGATTGCTCTTTTGATTACGCTTCAATCGGCCAGTTTACTTTTGCTTGTTCTTATCAAGCCATTTTTTTTGGGATTATCCTGGCATTCGCTCCCGCTTCTCCAGCTGATAGCACGGCTTTTGGTGGCTATACTCAACATTCCTTTCTTGGAGCAGTTCAATAATCCGGAGACAATCAGATCTCGAGTGGCAATATGCCAATTGGTCATTCACGGCATTATTGTCATAGCCTATGCCTTGCACCTAATTTATTGCGTGGCAATAACAATCAAGGCTATTGTGAAATTGCGTCGTAAAGTTCCCGTGGAAGAAAAAGCCACTCACGAAATGGTTAATGATGTTGATGACAGAATATTCAATGAATTTGAGTTCCGTCAAGTGCCCATGCATCAAACTCAAGATGAAATGGATGTGCAGTCTTCGATGAGAAGCAGTCTTGACGACGAAACAGATTACTACCGATCTAAAAGTGAGAGGTTGCTCCGTGAAATGGAACACCATGATATGCGTCTGGATACGAAGGAAGAATCATCAGAAGATGCCGAGAATGCCAGCATCGACTTCCAGCAAGCAGAGCGCAGAATACAACAAACAGATTATACCACAAGAGAAGCGGACCGTATATTCTACAAGTACTTTTCCGCAAACGAAATGGATCCCGAAATGAAGGCGTTATGGGAATCAAGAAACTGGAATGAAAACCTTCGGCCTTTGCAGGCAAAAGCCGAGGTTAAAAAACCCGAAACTCATTTCTTCAAAACTCTCTGGCAACGGTTTCAGCCCTCAAAGAAAACAGGGTTTGAGGTGGCCCGTCGCCGGCCGATTGTAGTTGCCCCGAAAAGGGAGGAGGAAGAAAAGGAGTTGGAATAATATGACATTTATAGAGAGTGGGAGTGTTCCCATTCCACATAGAATTGATAAAATTAATAGACATATGAAAAAGAAAAGAGAAAAAAGAACACATAAAGTATAACGTTGGTCTTCATAAAAAATAATATACACACTTCTATCCTAGCTTGTTCTTGGTTTTTTAGCGGGCTGAGCATCGGATCCTTCGAAAGTATCCTTCTTCATGATATTACGCAAGAGCTTTTCGTCATCAATAATGCTAAACTTGAGCTCCCCTTGCTTGAAAACCTTGTCTGTGTCCATACAATTTTGCAATGAAAGACATTCCGACGCTAAAACCACCAACGCCATTTCCAGTCTTGAAAGTGGGGTATCTTTAGAAGAAGGAAATCCTTTCATGGCCTTACGCGGGTACTCGCTCAACCGGACATTTAAAATCTTGGGAAAATCCTTGATGAATTGTGCAGTGAGTTTTCTTCCTTCGAGAAGTTGATATGTTTTTTTGTAGACCCGACGAATTGCCCTTGACTTAACTTCCGAAGAGGCGGAATTGAAAGATTTTTTGTGGTTAATGGCAGCGATGATCACAAAAAGTTGTGTGAGGAACGTCAACTCGAAAATAACCTCGCCCGACGCAAAACAGTCGTATGTTTCAAGCACAAATTTCTCATCCTCCTCGATTTCTATCGCCTCCAAGATCGCCAAGATCTCGTCAATAGTATCTTTGGAAAGACTCGAGTTTTCTGCAAAATATTTCTTAAATGTATCGAGCGAAACCTCGCCAAAGTCATGGGCTGACCCTTCTTGTTCAACATATCCGTATCTTCGAAGGATTTCTGCGTTTGGATGTTCTGCATAAATGTTATAAATCTGTTCGTTCTCGGCTATTGGCTTTATACTGCGCATCACCAATCTATCGCCATTGATAAACAAGCTGGCGTTATGTTTCGTGGTATCGGCATTTAATGTATCTGCAAGCGGAACCATGGATTTAAGACTGTTTGAGTTTTTCACAAGTTCTTCTGAAGTTTCAATTTCGGCAACATGTTCATTACCACTTGCATTATCGCCGTTTTCGTTTTCGTTTTCGTGGTCATGTTCGTGGTCATGTTCGTGGTCATGTCCATTTACATGATCATGATCATTCTCTGAATGGCCATTTTCTTCCTCATTCTCTTCACTTGCACCCACTTTCCCAGATTCTTCCGCCGGAATTGCACCTTCATCGTCATCTTCAGAAAGACCATCATCCTCCTCCTCATCAATATTCTCTACATCAAACGAATAAGCCATAATCACCGACGCCACAAGATTGAAATCATCTTGAGAAACTGGACCCACAAATGCCTTGAATTGGGGCTCCAAACGGGCATACATTTTAGCCGCCGAGTCGTGTCCCACTCTGTTGACCACATAAGACGGCGCCAAAAGCCCCAATTCGGTCGATTCCCAGAAAATTAGCTGGTTTGACGCGTAGCTTTTATCGTTCACAGGTAAAACGTTGAAATATGTCCACCACGGCAGCGTTTGCGCCTTCACTTTCCACTCATAGAGAAAAACCAAAACAAGCGCGTCCCACTGCGTCATATTATCGAGAAGTGGGCGCGATGACGGGTGGTCTTGAACCAAAGAACACGAGTCAACATTCAATATGGCCGATCTCGGTATCGAAAAGAGGTCTTCCCCACTGGAAATTTCGCTACATGCAATCACACTCCGGCCTTGGCCAGAAGCACGCAAATCGCTGATTTTGACTTTGGGCGAAATGTCCACCGCATGTTCCGAAAGCCATCCACGGAATTTCAGTGTTTTTTCTTCAAACAGCATCTGCGAAACAGTGAACGAGTTTGAAATATGATGGGGGTGAAAATAAAAATCAGAAACTAATTTAAAAAAAGAAAGAAAGAAATTCGAAAATGTGCAGATTTCACCAGTATAAACTCTCCAAAAAATATAAAGTAACAACGAGAGAGGTCGTTCTATAAGTATGTGGATAATTTATTTTTATTTAGATGGGTTGGAGCTCTTTCGCTTGCAAAGAAACCAACTATGAGACCGGGGTTTTTTTCTGAGATTGTGAGACTGAGAATCGATCGTGGATCGGCAGCAGATGCGATGCGGGATAGCCGCGGTCGTCAATTGCCGGCGGGGTTTGGGAATGTAAATACGACGGGGAATGTAAATAATTCATAGCGACGGGATTTGAATGGCAATTTTTGAAATTTGATTGTCATCTCTTCTTTTTTTCTTTTGCTTTTTTTCTATAAATTGCCTTGTTATTAAGTCATGCGCTTACACAATTCACAGATTTGAATGCCAAGCTCCGCTCCAGTGTTCGCCCAGCCGCGCGTCGGGATCCGGGTTTTGGCCGGAAACCCGGGATTTGTCAGTCAAGTTTCAGAATTATACTGTTAACTAAGATATAGTTTTCTATGTAATATATAGGTTCGTATGCGGGAAGACCGATCTCATGCTTGATAAATGGTACATGGTTTCATAATAAAAAAACAAGCCATTTTATGGAGCTTACATTTGTACGAGAATTAGGATTCCAAAAGTCTAAGACACCTATGATTTTGGCCTGCAATCTGCATCGCTCAATTGTCTAAGCAATAATTTCCCACTGACAGGCACTTCCGAGTCCGAAGCAGGGTCTTTAGCTCTCGCATACGAATCGTCATTTGTAGAAATCACCAACCAATTCCCGTCTCCAGAAATGTCCATGTGTGAGATTGCTCGAGGATGCTGTTCCTCATGCGAAAATAACTTCATTCGCTTACGTTTGGCCCAGTTCCATACACACACATTGCCATCGGCGCCAGCAGTAAACAAAGTGCCATGCCGAGGATGAAACGCAAGTCCTGTGACCGCATGCACGACATCTTCACCCATTTCCTTATCCTTTGAGCGATGGCATTTAAACGCAAACTTGCGTGCCTGAGACTCGGCCAGCTCGTCGTAATATTCAATGGAAACTCGTCCATCAACACTACTTAGTGCATACCCCTCATGAGATGGGAAATTTTGGAGGTTTGTGACCTGAAACCGTAGGCCTGTGGTTCGAGATTTTACTGGTGCAGCCATTTTACGCACATCGTAGATTTCCACTGCCAGCAGTGACTTGCCTAGTGTGATAAGATGATCTGTAGTGTCCATTGCGAATATTTTACCCTTTGTTTCTTGCTGGTGAGGCAATTGCAGAGACCGGGGATCAAGAATTATCACCGTCCCTCCATACGTAGTTGCAGCAAACGTCGTTTGGTCCATGGGCTGGAAAAAGTTTATGCCATTAGCAAAATTATCATTTGAATTATTCACGCTCGCCACGGGTGCCGAAAACGCCATGTTTTCGTAATCGACATGCCGGATTGTGCCATCTAAAAGTCCAGCAAATGTGGTTTTATAGCTGGATTGTGCGACAGAAAGCACGGGTGAAGGTGATTGAAGCTTGGCTATGAGGGTGCTTCGGCCGCAGTTATATAGCAGCACGGAATTGTCGAAATTTCCGACGAAAAGCGTGTCTTCAGTGGGGTCAAAGAATTTCATCACCGATACTGGACTGGGGTCGTGTGGAGCCGGTAGTTTTGTGAACGACATATTGTGATAAATATGAATATATCAACAGAAGTGCTTTATTGTTATGATTTTCTTTTTTAAAAAAGATACACTCAGATTCTTTTAGATGTGGATATTCGAACTGATTCACAGGCCCTTATGTTTATATGAAAAGAAGGTGGATATCGTAATGTGCTTCATGCACGGACACGCGCGGGGCATCTCAGAAAGGCGCGTCCGGAAGCAAAATACGAGTGTGGCGATTTGCATTTTACAGGCGGTGACAGATCTTAATAAATTATTTGAAAAATGCCATACGAATTGCTTATTCTCGATAAAAAGTGGTTTTTATCTGATTTGAACTCAGAAAAGTTTTTATTGTTGCTGCAAATTATTAATAAAGGTTATAGCAAGCCCATGGCTCAGTATGGAATTATAGAGACGCCTCGCATTCATGATCATCACCAGTTTTTGGAAAGTCTTCAACTAGATCTGAGATCCCGAAAAGAATTCGAAGACCAGACTTCTGAATTCACTTTCATGCTCCTTCTTGGCTCGAAACTGGATTTCGCGCGGCTTCGGAAAAATGGCTTTACTAGAAAATTCGACTCGCAAATCTGGCCGTTATCTGCATCAAAAAGCTCAGATATCCCACTGCAATGGGCGACCGAGTTTGGACTTTTGAACAGAAAAACCGTAGAATATGTTTCTCTTTCTCCCTCAGATCTTCTTGAACAAGACATGGCAGATCGTGTGTTGGCCACCATTGCATTGAAAACTTATGACAATGATGGCTATTTCAGTTCGCTTGATATTTCTCCACATATAAAACATCTTGAAATCACTGCCTTCACTTCGTTTATGCGTGGAGCGGGGACAGCTTTATTAGAGTATGTCATTTTGGAATTTCTTTCACCAAAAAACTCCAAACTTTTGCTGAAAAACGACGTTGAAAAAGTTGTATTGCATGCGGTGGTCGTAAAGGACCATGAACTTGTACCATACTATGAGCAGAAATGCAAATTTACACGTTCCACACGCCCAGAAGAATTCTTTGATTTCTCAAACATGGAATCGCCTTTGCATAATGGTTTCAAGGCTGGATTGCCATTTACCGTATCTTATTTGCGCAGATATATATCAATCTCAAAGTAGAAATTTAAACATGAATAGCATACACATACTGAGGCCAAGATGCGCCTTACCAAACACTTTAGTCATTCTTGAGATCCGTAGATAATGCATTTTGTGGTTTCAAAATCGCCATTTCCGCAGGATCTTGATCGGGTTCCACCCACTCATAAGAGTCACCATGATTAATCCAGAAATCCACAAACATTTTTTCTTCTTTAAGCGGATTCCACACCATTTTCCGTTGGTACAACTCAGAGCGGAAGTAACGCGTTAAGGCATCAGTAATTTCGTCCTTATCATTTCTATTAAATGATTCAGGTGAGTAGAGCTTATAGTCATTCAGATCGAAAACGCTGAGTTTATTACGATGACGAACCTCGGAAATGTGGAAGTTCTTCATATTGATTTCGGTGTATTCCTCGAAGTATGTCACCACTTTGTTCACAAGTAGAGCTTCTTCAGAATGAAGTAAACGATGCAAAATACTCGTATGTGGTCTCCACAGAACGCGGGGTAAATTTGAAGTTTTAAGCCATCTGAGGCCGGTAAAAAGCCCAATCCCGCTTGCTAGAGAAAACGGAATCGTGGGCCATAGAAGAAGCACCTGATTGAAAAAAGAAGCATAATCATCAATGCCGTACCCTTGAACGAAAACGGAAAATGCGGATCCAACCATCGCAAATCCAGTGGATATCGCAACAGTGAGCCCAATACCACGTAAATTTTGCCTTTTGCGGAATCCAAGAAATTGCACGCTGTTTACAGTGTCGTCGACTAACTTAAAGCACCCATGGAAATCGTTATTTCGGAGTAGAATATGTATAAGCGCAGTGACTGGGCCAATGTTGAGCCGCTTATGAGCTTTGATATTGTAATCAAAATTGGCTTTTACTAGATGAAACAGATGACTGATATTTGTGCCACTTGCTGTGCCAATATATGTTTTCACCACTGAATCTGAAGCCATACATTGGGCCCAGTATTTACGTATAAATAGCCAGAGATCCTCCTCAAGCTGGGAACTAGAAACATTGAGCAGCAAGCCAAGATTGAACCCGAGATTCCCGTACTTAAGCTGCGGATCCAAGCTTCGGTTTATGGCCTGTAACTTTCTATTAGCTTTGATATAATCCTGTAGTTCTGCTTGCTTGTGTGTTTTCTGGGCATGGAAATTAGTGCACCGCTGCTTGAGAGTCTCGTAGGTGAGAGGATCCCGAGAAAATGTAGTGTACCATCTCCGCCATATCATGAAAGAGGATAGTGATTTAAAGGGCAATCAGTAGAAGATTTGATGGTAACAGGGTTGGGCCTCTAGGTTGTAGCGTTCGGTCACGTGCGCAAACCTCCCCGTCGTATTTTCACGCGAACCCCCCTCGGATCTTGTAGAGCTTATGCCTCAATTACATTTCCTCTTTTGGCCAAAATAAAAACACGCGTGGCTGATTTTCCTTAAACGGCCAAGGCGTTTTTTTAAGCGCACAGCTGGTCTCCAACTTGAGGGGTCTTCACGAAATTGAGATAAAAGAATTTTGGAGAGCGATTAAAGAAGGAAAAAAAAAAGAAAAAAAAAAATCATAGAATTCTTAAACATTTTGTGCACAAACTCAGATCCACATTACAAGGAACGAAACTAGGTATTTAACTTCTACCATGAGCTCGGGTTCTAACGAGACAATTGCTGCCATCAAAAGCAAGGAAAGCTGGCTTACAGAGCCACCTAAACATAGACACCCAGGCCCCCGCGACTCCAATGCCCTGATGATTTCTGGCGAATCTTATAATCCTTCGGAAATCGGAGAAGCTGTTCAGCTTTCCGTGGTGGAAGAACAGCGGGGGAATCAGGGTCCGGTGAAACAGACGTACGTGCAAAACCAAAAGGCTTCGAAACCAGAAACCGGTGGTGGAAAGACAACTAAATCAGAAACAGGACCTGGAGACGATGAAGAATCTGTCTTCTCGTCCTCGACAGTACATTTAGGCCGTCTTGATACAATCAAAAGCCAAAACCACGACCACACTCCCCCGGAAATCTCGGTGAGCACTGCACTCGAAGAAGTTATTCCGCCAAGACTGACCAGAAGGCCTGTTAGTGAGATTATTTCGCCACTGGCTTTTCCAACACCTTCATATAAAAACCATCGGCACCGGTTTTCGCTTGATATCTCCGATGATCTCGACAAACTTATGGAAAAGGCATCCGTTTTATCTCTTGACGATAGTCCAGCACCGGGATCTCGGAAAGAGGCGGAAATTTCCCGTACTTCAACCACCACAATGTCTAGAGATAGCTTTCTAACTGCAGATAACGTTTCGCTAGAGGAAAGACCGGAAAAGCCTTTGTCAATACCAAAAAGACCCAATGCTCAAAACTTGAACAAGGCAAGAGAAGCTTCGCTTACTCAGAAGAAGTTGGAAGGGAGTGATGTGGATGTGTCTCTGCATTCTTCCGACCAAGTTTCGGCGCATACTTGGCGGGAAAACTTGCCGGAAAATCCAGTGAAACTTAAACGCACGTTAATGAAGCCCGAACATGACGAGGCTCAAGATATCGTACTGTCGCCTCTGGAAACATGGAATTCCAGTTTTGGATCCTCGAAATATGACGAAAATCCACAATCTGAAACCGGTAGTCGTGGCAGAGGTTATGGAAGTATTAGCAGTAGGCTTAGCTGGGCGCCGCTGAATGCATCTGCCAGTTCGAAAATGAGGTTGAGTCCAGATCGCCGGTCCAAAAACGAGGAAGTGTCTGGATTGGGAAAAATTGGTCTGAAACATGCATACAGCAACCAAATTTCTCATAAACGTACTGCTACTGCTGAAAGCTATTCTGATCTTGGTCCAGACACTCCGAAATATGACCTGTCAGCAGCATTGGGCAGCCCGGTTAAAGTTGGCCAGCTGAAAACAAACGAAGCCCTGGAGAACACTCTACCCCAACACGTTTCGCCACACGAGTCTACTACTAACAAGAATATACTGAGAGATGATTCAGACGTGGGGCCTGAAACGCCTCAACACAATTTCCCTGTATCTGCAACAACGGAACCATATGCCGATATCAAGGCAGAAAGTCTGGTGCTTGTGGATGATGAAGGGTTTTATGATATCGAAGAACCGGTGATTGTTTCACATCCTGCCAGAGCAAAAACGGTGAAAGACAATATTCGAGGTCCTCCACGAAAGGGCAGCCACCGCCGGTCTCGCAAGTTCCGGCTGCGGGAAGCTGCTGAGTCAAGCAATCCTCTCAAACCATTTTCATACAATACCTTGGTGCATTTACTAGAAAGCATGAACGGAACGGTGATTGGCGAGGAGTTTGAAATGTTGAACTTACCAATCCAGGAAAAACAACTCATTGAAAAGGTGATTGATCTGTTGAGTAGATTGACTCTGGACATGGTCACGGATAAACACCGGTTTGAGATTGGTCTCCAGCGGTTGGAAAAGGCACATCGTGTACTTGAAGGGTTTTTATAGCGTTCAGGATAGGTTTTATAGTAGAAGGAATTTTTTTTAAGAGACTTTTTAGTTTTTTTTTTACTTGATACTTCATGTAGATATTGAAGATCTGCCTAGTGGGACAAAATGTCTTCTAGCATGAATCTAAAGATGACTTGACGAAATACGTGAGGCATTGTCAAACCAATCTGTCGTATATAATCTACTTTTTGCTTTTGAATTTTGAAATTAGTATGATTCTGCACAAAGCTCGTTTAATTGGGCAGTAAAAAACATTTGAAGTTCGTAAAACCCGTGGTTTTTGGTTCTCCCTTGTCTTAGTATCCTTTTAAGTGAAGGAAGATTGTGACCCCTCGATCAAACGCGCTTTGAAGAATACGACACTAAGCCCCGTTTTTTGTTTGGGAATCTTTCGAACATCTTAACTTTACCCCATAAAGGAAAATACTTCACAAACATGAAAGCAAAAGCTAAGTCAGATTCATTTTCAGATGTGCGACGGGTAGTGAACTGCAACAAAGAAATGAGGGTTCTTGGAACCGATGCAAATACTAAAAGATATCCCTGAGGTCTTGTTGTAAACGGCGTCTGAGTTTCAATTGCGACACACATACGCGTATGACCAGTTGCACCTCGAATAATCTTACTTGGTTGATTTAACCGGGAATCTTGGGCTGAGATGCAGAATGCACCCGATTAGGAAGGTGACTCTTTACACTAGGGACTCAGGGTGCATACAGGGTGTATTTTTGGGACAAGCAGTTTGCATAGTAGACCTCCAAATCGGTCCGAGAAGAGGAAAGCTCGGTGATTGGCTCCCGGAAGTATGGGACCGTTATACTAGGTGCGGGGGGCTTGAAATATACGCCGGATTATTCTGGCAATAAGAAATTTATGATTGCCGGAAAAGTATTTGCAACTTTCGTTTTGGCGTAAATAGGCTTTCGTAAGTTGAGAAATTCGTATGATAAACGCGTGTTTTTAGGCGACTTTACTTTCGTCCATTATCGCTATCGTTGAGAGACATTATTGAGATTTTTTTTCTTGGCGTTTGTATTTGCAGAAAGACGCGCGAAGAAATTGGACTCAGTGCCCCTATTTGAGAATTCTCTTGAAGGGCATTTTTGATGGATTTTGATGCAAAATTTTGTTTCTTTAAAAATTAATCTTTCCCGAATACCATCTTACTTCTTTCCAAATGTTATCACTACTCGACCCTCGAAATTTCTATAAGCAAAGTAACAGTTCATGGTGTCTGGCGCCTCTCGAAGACGCGGCATAACAAATCGGAGTGCCGCGAGCTATTTGCGCTGAGAACTGTGTGCACACCACAGAGGACTGTATTTGAGACATACGATAGACTGTTGGAGGAGATGAATTATAGGTTATCTACACGTGTGCTTTGTTAAATTTCTTTCGAGAGTAACTTTAAGTAAGATTAATCCGCCATAAATTGATATTCAAACAAGGGAATAACTACCGTGTTCTTTTTTCCCAGTTACAGTAGCGTTACTCCTCTTTTTTTTGTCCAAATTTTACGGTGACCACAAATTCCGAAGACATGCGGCAAAACACGATTCATGCAGCGTTGTTCACATAGGCGATGCATGTCTCTGTAAAAAGGTGGCCAAAATAAAAAAATAAAGAGAATAGAAATTATCACAATCTACGGGCCAGCAAATTCAGAATCTCCTCTAATTACGCCTCCCTTTTTTTTTTTTGAGTGATAATAATGCGGGGAAAAAGTGTCTATTATACCCACATTAGTGGGTTTGGATGCTTGCTTACATTACTGAGATTAAAAGCGATCCACGAGAAGAGGCAAAAAAAAAAAAAACACGACCCTTGTGCATCATCAGCCTTTATGGCATGCAGGTTGGGAAATTGCTCACATTGCTGCAGTAATATCGCCTTTTTGGAAAGGTTTTTAAGACACAATAGAGAGTTTTTGGGGGTTTATAAATTTCCCAGGAGATAAAAGATTGATGAAAATTATTGATTGAATTTCTCAAAAAGTAACAAAGAATACAAAAGTGCACAAAGTTTCGCCTTTCATTAATCAGTCATTTCGGAAAATGATCAAATTTCGGTTGTGCATACAACCCAGATGCATTCGCGCAGCGATAAAGACCAGCCAGCTTTTGGCACCGATGGATTTCCGAATTCCCCCCAAAACTCACTGCCTCAAGTCACCTCACTTCTTCTTCTTTCTTCCTTTATATTCTGGGCCAAAGAGGACTGTTGAATTGCATTGCCAATCAGTTTTCCCCAAACCTGTTACCGTTTCTGGTCGAGCTCAAAATAGTTACCCCTCTTTTTTTTTGTTTTCGTTTTCGTCTTCTGACCTCGTTTCTGTGACCCTTTCGTTCCTTACCTACCCCACGGCTTCTATCATCTCAGAGCCAAATCGGAAAAAGAATTTTGCAAAAAAAAGTACTCAAATTCGAGGAGCTAAAAAATAACATTCATTCAGAAAAACTGAGCTGAACTGGTATTTATTTAAATTCTTTGTATTATTATTATTATTTATTTGTTGAACGATTGGCTCAAATCAAGACCAGGCGCTAAAATATCAAATCGCCAACATCACCCCGTGTTCGCTTTCCCTATTTGCCGCCAATAATAAATACCCGCCAGATCCACAAACCCATTGAGAAAATGTCACGCATTTCCCATACTTCAGAAAACGCGTCCTCGAAAGACGGAAATTCCCCATACATCCGCGAGCCTTCCCCGCCTTTCTCGCATGCGCATCAAAAAGACCTCCGTATTGAGGTTCCCCGCTCCCCCGAGAAAGTGGCGCTTGGCGACGCGTTTGACTACCAAGCGCCCGCATCAGCGGATCTGCCGGATTTCAACACGATCACACAGCTTCCGACGCCCGTTTTGCCGAGCGGCGGCTTTAAGCCTCGTCTGCCGCCCAAGAAAATCGAGGTTCGCAAGCGGAATATGGCGCCGGCGGCTGTAGCCGCTGAACGTTCTCGTATTGTCTCGGCATTTGACCCGGAGCTGCATGCCAAGTTCCGCATGGACCCGTCGCCTGTGCTGTCGAAGTCACTGCTGCAGACAAGACACACCTCAAACCCCGTGGGGCTTGCTTTGTCTGTTCCAGAGCCTGGTAGTGAAATCCCACTGCCGCCGCTGGAACTAGAGTCTGGATCGCTCAAAGGCCGTGTTTTACTTGCGCCAATAACCGCAAAGTCATATGTGTGTGAGGAAATTGTTGGCACTGGTGCATTTAGCACTGTTGTACACGCACGTGATACCGACCCGGCTGCTGTGCAACCAGACGTGGCGGTTAAGATCGTTTCGTACCCTCGTGATGGCTGTACAAGTGTGTCAAGTTTCCGCTCGTTTATCGTGCGTGAGCTCGGAATATTGGCCAACTTGCGCCACCCATGCATTGTTACTCTTCTCGACTACAACGTAAGTGCGTCGATCACGCCGGCGGAGATCCATGCGGCTTATCAGCTGGGCGAGAGTGCCAACACAGATGCCGAGAACCTAGAGGGACTAGAAGATAAACAGCAATATTTCTTCTTGGAGTTTTGTGCCGGAGGCAACCTCTTTAATTGGCTTTCTGTAAATTACACCGATGCAAGCACCACAGTGCAATTCTGGCGTCTAATGGCACGTATCACGGCAGAGTTAGTCGTGGCTGTGGCGCATATGCATAAGCGTCGTATAATTCATCGTGATATCAAGCTCGAAAACATTTTGCTCAACAGCGCCTCCAACGGAGAGACAGAACCGCGGCTTGCGTCACGGCCAATCTCGGCAATCACTGACTTTGGACTCTCCAAACGGCTCACGCTGGATGATCAGCTTCTCACCACCAAATGTGGCTCACAAGATTATGTGAGCCCGGAGCTTCTCATGGGACTTAAGTATAATGGCAAACTTTTGGACGCATGGGCGATTGGCGTGCTTGTGTACAGCATTATAGAGAACCGGCTTCCGTTTGACTTGCCGCCACCTGAACTTATGCCCACATCGGCGATCTCACCATCGGTGCTTAAAAGACGCCGGAGCAAACATAGCCCTGCCCATCGCATTGCCATGATCGATTGGGACTGGTACCGGGCTGCCGCGATGATTCAAGATAATTCTTTGGATAGCGAGTCGCTCAAGATTGTGCAGAACCTCCAATCGTTAGTGGAGGCGTTTTTGGTGCGTAAGGAAAAGCGGATCAATGTCGAGCAGGCTCTTGACAGGGAGGAATTTGCTTGGGTGAAGGCATGTGTGCCAACACTGTTCTACAGCTGATTTCAAGGTGCTAATACTACATACATAATTACCTAGGAAACATTGCTTATAGAGGAACAATTTGCATTCTCAAAAAACAAAAACAAAAGAAGAAAATGAAAAGACAGAGGATTAAAAGTGTCACCCGCAGAGAAAACCGGTTTCGGTTCTTTCTTGGAACCTTCCGGGCCGAGACAGGCTGCGGGGAGATTTGCGTGCACGTTGGGCTAAGCCCACCATAGAAAGCCATAATTCATATAATCTTTGAATTATTTCAGATAGAGGGGAGTGAAGTTTTGATGACTAAAAAGGTCCTGTAAATTAACTAAGACATTTGATGATAATTCTTAAAAAGAGAAAGAGAGAAAGAGAGCAAACAGAAGCCCAATCGATAAATATGAGATCACGTGACAAGCGTCACGTGTAAATAATCATACCGGCAGCAAATTGAAGAAAGCATTTTCTCCACCAATTAAAATCTAATTCAAGCAATCTAGTCTTCCTGAAAAAAAAAAAGACATACTTATACATTGCCAAGAATTTTCCCTTAAAAAAAACACTCTCACCTCTCAAAAAGTCCAAAATCCGTCAAACTTTCCTTAAAAATGAGGTGTGCACTTTTCTAGGCAACGCACTGCTCTTTTTCTTCTTTTTTCTCGCGGTAACTCTCAAACATGAACCAGTAAACTCGCTTGAACCATAAAGCTTAGCAGTGGAAAAAAAAAAAAACACGCCTGCTTTAAGCCTGCTAGATCGCCAGTAAACATACTGACCAAGGGAATTTTTTTTTTTTAATTTTTTTGGAGATTACAAGAATTTGGGAACATCCTCTTCTTTTTTTCAGCAGAAAATCAAATAAAAAGAACAGGCCGTGGGCATACATTCAATAGGCACTTCGCTACGCCTGTTTTTACACCCGAAAAACAGACCAAAAAAAAAAAAAAAGCACTAAATGCTGGCGACTTTACACGCTGGCAACACGGCCAGCGGCAACGGGCACCACACAAAGCCCGGAATGTCGAAAACGGCGGCGCCAGAGCTCCCGCACGTGACAAACAATATCGTGCCGCTTCTGACGATTTTACGTTTCCATACTCAGGATGCTTACAAGCAATTGCGGCGGCAAATCGAGCTGTTGGCGGCCACACGGACAACAGAGCCCGACGCCGTGCGTAAGCGCAAAATGCTTGCGCAAATTGTATCGCTTAGGCAAGATTTTGTCAAGCTTTATGCGTTGGTGAAATGGGCACAACGCTCAAAAGATGTCTCGCGGCTTATTGACTTGCTTAACTGGCTCCGCACGCAAGAATTCTACTTTGACAATTTGGCGTTGGGGCTCAATGAGCTCAACCATTTTCTGGGCGCAAAACTCCCGCAGGCCGATCTTCTTACTGCCATGGAAGTGTTGGTGAAAGGAAGACCGCAACTTGCATCCTACCATCATTTGCAAACCCCGCCAGTTTCGCCACAACGTGTTTTGCAGGTTTTGCAGGACCTCAACTTGGCGCTTACTGCCCGTATGGCGCTTATGGACGATGCAGAATTGCCGCCCCCAATGCGCAGAAACTATACGGTGAAAGATGGCCGGGTCACATTTACGTTACCCCACGAATTCTCTGTTTCAGTGACTGTTGGAAATGATATGATGGTGGAATCCCGCGACGAGTACTATAAATCGCCGTTTTTCTTCATTGACTTTGCGTTTTTGTGTGGTATGGGCGCAGATAATCTGCTGCTTGTGACTTATCCTTCAGTGGCAGAAGGCGCAACTATACTTCCAGCAGCGTCACGAGAGAAATTGGAATCTGCAGTCAATACCGCGCTTCTTACAAACTCACTTACGGGGCTTTACGCTGTCGTACACCGATACGCCGCTGCATTCAAACTTTACTTACTTGCTCGCCAAGTGCGTCTGCTTGCACTCCACACAAAATGGCGGGGAAATGTGCAATATAAACATAGCACGTTTCTAGTGGTGGCGAATTATTGGGCCACCCATTGGCTGCTGCGGAATTGGCGGCTGTTTATTGAAATCGGCGTGGATGCTCTGCACAATTTGACGTTTCGCTGGTTCAAAAACGGCAAGTACCAGCGCCATGGAATCAGTATCACAGGTAATAATACCGCCACTACCACTACTGCCACCGCCACCGCCGCCACTAGTAGTACTCTGCATGAACTCAGCCTTGATTTTGTGCTCAGTCTTGTTGTCAATAAACATGCAGAAAAACTCATGCGCAAGGTTTATAAAACATATATTGATACAGTCCAAGGGTCTGCTTCTGCTGAAAGCGTACTGGTACTCAGTGCACACCTGCTTTTGGTGCAACTCACGCCAGGCAAAAGCACGGTGTTTGCGATAAATCCGTTGACGGGCCATTTTTACTTTATGGACCCTTCGCCGCTTGAAATTGCAGCACAACATCGCATCAACAGCAAACCGGCAATTACCGCCAAGCCATCTGATTTCGTTAGTGAGGGGGCAATGGTGCGTCACGTGGTGGCCCAGCTCGTTCACTTAAGGACTGATGCTATGCGTAAGGCGACGAAAACCCGGCTCGTAACAATGGGTTGGGTTGCCAGTGATTCCGTGCAACTCGCAGACGCGGAAATCACCAAATTGCGGGGTAAATCCGAGACCATGGCGTTGAAAACCGCGTTTTTCAGAGCTCGTGCATGGCCTGCCCTGTGGTTTTTGCTTGCGGTGCATTGTGGTGCTTCTGCAGTCACAGAATGGTGGGTTGCCCGGCTCAAATCCGTGAAAGGAGAATGGACTGTGCAATGGAGTAAACAGGTCGAGTTATGTGCCGGCACTGCTGAAACAGGTCACGGGTTCTTCAAAGCCTTGGCACGTGCTAGTTCGCTGGCGATTATCCACCATTTGATTGTAGAAGACTTGCAACTGCGGGAGATCGGGTTTGTCAAGCTTGAAGACGAAAGCGTGCTCCTGCGTTTCCTGCTTGTGCATCCACAAACAAATCTGGCATCTCGTACAGTATTGGCGTTACATAATCCCGGCACGCTTTTACCCATTCAAACCTCGGCCTCCACGTTATTTTTGGCGTGTCTGTTTGCACTGGCCGACTCACCAAACGAGCTTCTTATTCTGGCATTTGGTCCGCTCCGTGATATATCCGATGCAGATGCTGCAGCATTACAAAAAGTCGGAGTTGAAGTTGATCTGCAACAAACGCAATTTACGGTCAATACCACAGTCAATCTCTCACATACACTTATTGAAAACAGCCGCCCTTCCATGTTGAAACTGGCATTTGAAAAACTCGCCAAAATCAATCTGTTGCTCACAATTCTTCACCAAGTGCGTGCCACCGATTTGACAATCACTAGCACGAGCATCGACGAGCTTACTTTCACTGTGGACCCATATTATCGCCCATTTGTTTTGAAAGTACATTCGGACGATTCGCTGGCGTTTGTGTTGGCCGCAAGCGAAGATGAAAAACATGCCGTGCGTCTCTTGGTGCAGTTGCTTAATCTCGAATTAGCACGCCTGAGGACCGCATTGGTCGGTGCTTTTAAGTACTTGAAAGAAGCAGTGACCATTTTCAAAGTGATTGATTCTGTGCAAAATACCGTTGCCCAAACTCACGGCTTTGTTTTACAAAATAATTTACGTCGCCTTCATTTCGAGCCAAAGTTTATCGGCCTTAATTTTGTCCAATTTGTGTTTTGTGTGAATAGCACGCTTCCACAATCGCCTAAAAAGATCCAACGTGATAAAATCATGTTTAACGTCAGTTTCAAAAATGATAGGTTCGCCAAATCCGCGCGGTTGCTCTTGAAGTTTTCGATGAAAGACAACTTTAACTCGCAGAATATGAAGTTTAAGAAATTGTTTGAGTCGGTGTTTGCAGCTGCTGGCGATGTGCAGAAAGAGGCATTGGCAAAAAAAGTGCCGTTTATGAAGTTATTCTATGATTTCGTCATCGATAGTTCTCTTCTTCAGCCGTTGATGGACAGGATATCCGCATCCTTCATTGAGTTCTTAAAGACGCCACAACAGTCTTAGTCATATTTTTCTTTTCTTTTTTTCTTTTTTCTTTTCTCTTTTTTTTTTCTTTTTCTTATAGGTTCTATGTGATGTATATAGTAAACGTCCGGAATACCCCATTGTGGGCTGGCTTATGATTATGGAAAATTAGTAGGCAATCGTGGCATAGGTGCACGCAACCGCCAAGATGGTGGAGATAATAAGAACAATGGTGATGTAGAACCTCTCAAATGCCCGGATTTCGTCTTTACAAAGCTTCAAGTAGAAGAGACAGGGCAAAATAATACAGATGATGAAGCAAATGGACGATCCCAAAATTCCAATGATTTTGTCAAACTCAGGAAACACGACCGCAAACCCAACAAACATGGCATTCACCCCAACGCGCACAAGAAATCGTGAAACGTTTTTAAGGAAAAGAACAATGGGTCCTTCGCCCTCCACAACGGCATCAAGAGAAAAGAGCCCATCTAGTGTGGAAATGATGGGCTTGGCATTAAGCGGCGTTTTGGCCAATGGCACAATACAAATGAGACCACTAATGAGAGGGTAGATCCAAGAAGGGTAGCCTGCGGTCTCAAGTAAAATACTGGTAACTTCATTGTTGCACAAGGCACCAAACATGAGAAATCCAATTACAGCCATAGAGCAGTCAGTAAGCAAAGTGATGGTATATGTGGTAAAAAGCGTTTTAGTGAACTTTTCTGGGTGGCGCATATCGGATTTCAAGTTAGGAAAGATGGCGTGTCCACCAAATGGAGCCATAAGAATTCCGAGAGCAATAAAGAACTGTGGAATGGATTCTGGCCACAAGTTGGTGGGCATAAACTCAATTAACGATCCAGGTGAAGACAGCTTAAGCAAGCCGCAACTGAACACTAGCACGGTTATGGACACAGTTGCCAAAATACCGAATAACGAAAAAATTGAAAGGATGGGTAAGGGTAAGAATGTGAACGGGGTCAACACCACGAAAGCAACGAGCTTAAAGCGGGTCTTTGTCCAGTAATGTTCGTCACCTACCAAACTGAAAAGCGAGTCACTGAAGAGAAGCACGAGTGACACACCCAGCCCCAATAAGTCGATGGAGAAGAGCAACGAGATGAAGAGCTTGGCGGTCTTACCATAAGAAGCAAAGCCCAAGTCCGCATAAGTCATCATCGTACGATCGGTATCCAAAGCCTTAGATAAAAGGGTAGCGCTCCAACAGGTTGTCAAGCAACATGCCACCAAGAGCGGTGCACCAAGAATCCAGCCACCCTTGAGCAAGCCCACAGGTAATGCCAAGAGACCCACGCCAATGAGCACGTTGACAGAGTTGAGGATTGTTTGTGGTGCAGTACTTTGACCTGCAATCACAGTCACGACGTTTCCGTCCCTATCCTCAACGCGCTTCAACCCAAAATGCGATGCCGTCGAAGCAAACGAAATTGCCAGGCGCACCGACGAGAACGAAGGCAGCGGGAACACGCGTTTTGTTGGAATCGGTATGCCGCTTTGTGTAGGCCCATTGGTCGCCGTTGATCCACGCCGCAGGTGTAAGAAGTTGGCAATGTCGTCCTGGTAGAAAACTTCGTTGATTGCTGAATAACTCTGTGGGCCACCGGTACGAGCCGCATTGTATTCATTGAGGAGCAGACTGAGCCGCTCACCATTAGGCAGGGCTACCATAAGATCAGGATCGAAGAGCTCATCGCTGCCACCATCGTGGGAACTGCCGCTGGCGAAAAATGAACGTTTTTTGTGAAGGTCGGCGTCTAATTTATGGGCAGCAAACAGTTGTGCACGAGTGAACGACGATGCAAAATTGTGGAGCGTGTTTGGGCCACGAAACAGTCCAAGGGGCTGATCAAGAATCGACTGCCTTCTGTCCGGTAAAATGTGGGAGTTTTCGTCGTAAAGCTCATCCTCGATAGCAGACATGATTGGGCGGTTAAATGAGGGACAAAAGGGAGAAAGAATGGAAACAAAAAAAAAAAAAAGAAAGGAAACTAAAAGACTTTCTGAGAAAGAGGAGAATCACGTGCTAATTACGGGGCCCAGATTCGAGGATGGCAGGATTTTTCTTTCAGACAAACGCCCAGAAAGGGTTTCTTCAGTTTTTTTTTTTCTTTTTGTTATGGGGTTGAAGAAGAAAAAAAAAAAAACGGGAGAAAGCGCTTAAGGAGAGTAGATCGGAATTGCAGCCTCAAAATAGATTCGACAAGTGCTTGTGTGCCGTCCATGGGCCCCGAAAACGCATCATTTGCGGTGCTGTACGCAGGTCGGGAGTGCACATTGAGCCACCGGATCAGCCTTATCTGGACATTGCCAAACAAAGGAGGGGAGATCGCGAACTAGGGCTACTTGCGTGAGTTTAATCTTGTTTTGACCCCTTTATAGCTAAGTTTACACTGATCTGTAATTTTTTTCTCTTTAATATGTCCATGATTTTCTAATATTTTTAACTTATTTTATATGTTTTCCTCTATATTCATTTCTTTGATGTCTTACCCCTCTTTTTCTTCCCTGCTAGACATAAAAACTGCTGATGTTGGGAATTCTCGATTCAAAACCTGTGAACGCACCTCCTTGGCCATTTAACCTTGCCAAACAAGACCTTCATATTGCTATTATTATTATTAATTAAAACCACTGTCACAAAGAGAAAATTGGATGAAAAGATCAATTAGTTCTGGAAAATTTTATGTATGCTGGAAAGCATCAATTGCAAGGTGAGTAAGTGTTTTGCTGACATTTAGTTATATATCTAGAAAGCTGAACTGCACGATTTGAGCTCGATTTTGATCACGGAGAGAAATTCTAAGCTTCACCCGGAAATAAACACTTGCCACAGGTTCCAAAAACATTTTATCAATTTCAATTTTTCATTACTTTGCGTGATTACAGAAATTTATAACTTATTTCTCTTCGTGTATGTCGCAATTAATCTGTCTGAAAGCAATTGAATAATATAAATGTTGTAGTTATCTACTAAAATGTGAGCTGAGGCTGCCTTTTGAAATGAAGCTGGGGTTCGGTTTGAAAAAAGAAAAAGCATTTTAATCAAAATATAGAGCGTGAAACATGTTCTATATATGTTTAGACTGTTCATAGTTTTTCTTTCTAAGGTGTTGAAAAGTGCGCATTTTTGTAAAAAAAAACAATGATAGGGCACAACGAATGAAAATGATTTTTAGTATTAACAGGACTTACGATTCGTTGATTTATAATCTACAGAAGGAAATACATAAAACAATAACAAACATTAACATTAAAAAAGAAAAAAAAAACTATCAAATGTGCTTCCATCTTTCATTAATCTCGCCACAAATGGCATAATGTTAAGAGCTCAATCTCTTTGAACAAGCAATGGTTGCTGACTTTCAATTATCCTCTACTTTTATTTTTAGCAGAAAAATTCAGAGACTGATCCTATTTTGGATAAATTGAACTGGACGACATCGAGTGTGTGAGCCTTGTTTCAGTTTCATTTTGAGCCTACGGAGTTATATCACACTCGCGTCAATAACCAGCAAATCTTTCTTTTCGAAAAAGAAAAAAAAGGGCAAAAAAACAAGAAACCAAGGTGAACTTTTTCAAAATCTCCTCGAATCCAATTAATGATGTTTCTGGAGTAACTTTTATAACCATAGGCTAGAGCACACATTTTTGCAGTCAAAAATAGTCTCGCACGCTACGCGTGTGGCTCCCGCACTCAAGACCCCCCAGACACCACACCACACCACGGTTCCGCGAACGCGTTCGGTTTTTTATCCTAAAGCGTTAAATTGCCCGCGCGCTTCCCATCACATTCTTTTCCACCAGCTTTTGCTCTCGCGGCACCACCTATTCCTAGATATACTCAAAGCCCCGGCGTATTCTTTTTTTCTATTTTTTTTTTTTGTGCTTTGCATTACACATATTGATTTTTAATCCGGAAAGAGCTCTATGATGTCCCTTGAGCCTCTGTCGGTATATATTGCCACTTACTCCAACGTATGTTTTTCTGTCCTTCAGCTGCCACGGAGTTAAGAGCTTTTCGTCTCCTCGCTTACTGGGGGTCTCCTGTTTCTTTCTTTTTCGGTTCGGACATGCAGCCATGTTTCCCGACGCCAACACCACCACACCAATGGTTGAAGTTAGATTTCATGGAAGAAGCGGCTGAAATCTTTTTTCGGTATCCTTTTTTTTTGGCTGGACTTTTGAAAATCTCGTCCGGTCGCCGACACGCGAGAAAGTCCATTTACGCTCGATATAAAACCCCGTGTTTGGATTAGGAGTGACTTCAAGAGAACACTTATGTCCGAATTTTCCTTCCACCAAATAGTTCAACCCCATTCCCAGCTTTTTATAATTTATTTTCATTTCCCTTACTAACCTTCAGACGGACGTGTACGAATGCACGGTAGGCGACGCACCCGTTATGCGTCGGTGCAAAGATAACTGGGTCAATGCCACGCAAATCCTTAAGCTCTGCGATTTTCCCAAGGCCAAAAGAACCAAAATTCTCGAAAAAGGTGTGCAACAGGGTCTTCATGAAAAAGTGCAGGGTGGATATGGCCGGTTTCAAGGTACGTGGATCCCATTGGAAGATGCACAAAAATTGGCCCAGGAGTACGAGATTTCGGCGGATTTGGTTCCTGTTCTATACATAGACCCATCAAACCCACAATTTGTAATTCTGCGCAAATCAAAAGGCTCAGGCGCCGTCAAAGTGACCACGCCGCTGAAACGCAAATACGTACGGAAACCAACGACGGGCACGGGTACGCCGAAAAAAATGAAGTTTGATGAACAACTTCCGCCACAAGCAGTGTTTAGCCAAGAATACGTTGTTCCTCGCTCAGGGCCTCTGCAGCCACAAGGACCTCCTCAGTCTCATCAAGCACCGCCAGCACCACCTTCGCAAATCCATGGGAATAATATGCCCATGCCTCATATTCCAATGGGCCGCATGCCCCCACAAGAATACATTGCACATGAACAAAGCCAGAGTATGCGCTTTCAAAGGCCAGCAAATTACCCGCCGACTTTTGCAATTCCCGACCCAAACTATCAGCAACATCAACATCAAAACCAACATCAAAACCAACAGCAACAGCCACAGCAGCCGTCACAAGCTTACGGTAAAAACACATATTCTGTGGGTATCGAGGACATGTCGCATCAGCAGCAGATGATGTACCAGCAAAGGCAAAAACAAACGCTGTCACACTCCACAAACGAAACGAACTGGTCGCAAGAGGAACATACGCGAGACTCCGACACGTCTATTTCGTCTGCCGACCCCAAAGGGCCTGTGGCAGATGAAGAAAACTCGCATGTGGCGCAGTTGTTGCGCTTTTTTAGTGAGGATAATGCGCCGATCCCTTATTTCTTGTATAACCCACCGCCTAACTTCAATATTAATGAGGCTATTGATGACGAGGGTCATCTGACTTTGCACTGGGCAGCATCTATCGGCAACTTGAACTTGGTGCATTTGCTTTTGTCAAAGGGCGCCAATCCGCTCGTGGTGAGTAATTTCGGCTTGAACCCATTGTCGAAATGTATTGCGTTCAACAACTGCTTTGATTTGAAAAACTTCCCCCATGTGGTTGATGCGCTTGAAATGTGTTTGATCAATACCGATATCAATGGACGCACTCCATTGCACTATTTGTGCCAGTTTCTGAAAGTGGCATCGAAACTCCCAGCTCTCTCGTACTATCTTGACGTGATCTTCAAGAAACTTCGGGTGATGTCGCGGAATAGCGGCACCGGCGTGGACCTCATCAAAAACGTGATCGATCATCAGGATGTTAACGGCGATACTTGTCTCCATCTCGCGTCTCGCGCCCGGTGTACACAATTGGTGAAGTTCTTCTTGCATAACGGAGCACGTGATGACTTATTGGATCTTAATAACCAGAGTGCCAAAGCGCTTATCATGCAACTTGATCTTGTGGTTTACAATTTCGACGGACATGCTGATAAGCCCTACTATGGACATCCTGCAGCGCAACGTCCAGCACCACCAGCACCACAAATTCCCACTTTCCAAGTAACACAATCGCAAACACCAGCACACTCTCAATCTCAAAATCATACACAAACACAAACACAAAACTCACATCCCGCTCCTGCTGGATTGGGCACGCCCATCCGCGGGTTTAGCCGTCTTGCAGAGACCCCCGATACACAACGCACAACGATTCAGGATGAGGACGAGGAGGAGGTACACGATCACGTGAGCAAAGAACATTTGAAGACGTTGTTGGACCGACAGGCAGGCACTGTTGACGACAACAAGGAAAACATTTTTGTGGACGAGCAAGCCAAGACCCCGGCTTCTGGCGGAGCGTACGGCGTGATGTCGACGCCCAAATACGGTTATAGTCCACATCATGCACCCAAAAATAATGTGCTTGGGGTAATTTCGGAAAAAGCCCCTACTGCTGCCGAATCTTCTGCCGCAGACACATACCTGCCACATCCACCTCGGCTTGATAAAAACGGGCATGTTGTGGAAATCTCGGCGTCGAAACAGGAGGAAAAGCTGGAAATTGATGTCAAACTTCCAATGAAAGACGTATCGTCAATGGTGAATGGCATGATGCACTCTCTCGAGACATCATATGAGGCAGAATTAAGCGGGCTTCGAGCTGAGCAAATACGTGTCAAGCACGAGTTGCAGGCAAAACGGACTCTGGATAAAGCCGCTTATGTCAAAACCAGTGCGCTTCTTGAAAAACACGGGCTCAAAGCGACAAACAGTCTAGAAGAGGCGGCGTCAGAAGCTGCTGCCCAAACACAAAAGTATGCGCTTGACTTGAGCACTAAAGAGACCCAGCTTCAATGTTCGCTTGGCAAATGGCATGCTTATGAACTTGCCAGTCTTGTTGAACAGCACGAAAATAAAATTACGAGTATGGCGGATCAGGGCACGGAAAGTGAGCAGAAAAGACAATGGGATTTAAGCTTGCAATTATGCCTGGCCCAGCGCCGGCGCGTTGAGTTGGCCAGCAAACTTGGCAGTCGGATCCGTGATTTTGCCATTACTACGAAAATGAACAAGTACCGTAAGCTTATAAGTATGAGTTGCGGACTTAAGGTGGAGGATATCGATGGACTTCTTGAAGGAATTGCCGCTTCTCTTAATGAAGGTACGACATGAAAAGGAGAGACATTGATGCATGTATTTCTCATAGAACAATCAACAGACAATTCCCAGAATTGAACGTAGATAAGTGTTATTGACTACTTAGATTTGATAAAATCAATCTCACTTTAAGAAATGGTGGAGTTTTTGAGCAGATCTGTAGGTAGGATCTTTTAAATGGATGTGTTACTTTTTTAAAACCGAAATGAAGAGGCTTTAAAAAGGGAGAGAAAAGTGTTTGATTTAACTGAAAGCCCTGTCGCTTCCCACCTGAAGTTGTCCATACATACAAGCTTTCTTAAAATCTGGTTTAACAAGGAAACCAGTTCTCGAATCTTTATTTCTGGAGACTGTCACCAAATCTTCATATATTTAGCTTCTCTGCCAAAAGCTGGGGTTTGAAATAAGTGGAGTACACCTCTTGTCTCAACATCTAAGTACCGGAGATTAAAGGAAATAACATGAACAACTACAAAAAATAAAAGATTCATGAAATAAATACAAAAAAGAATCACGAATTCAAACCCCTAGAAAATGCCCAAGTTTTATTAATTTTCAGGACAAACAAAGATTCCATGAATTGTGCTTGATTTTCCAGATTTGCACCCAGTGCGGTCGTGCACTGCTCAAGTTTATATCGCGTTCTCGTCTCGCAGTCTTCAACATGAAAGCACATAAACACGCAAGAAAAATAGTATTAAAGAAAACATTGACGCACGTTTTCAGAACTGAGAATTTTACACACTTTGGAAAATTTAAATTAAGTGGAATAAACGGAAACAGTTATCTGCCTGAAGTTACATACTAAGCCGCCAATAGCCAGCGACTTCAAAAAAGAAAAAAAAAAAAAAAAACGAAAGCACAAGAAACATAATTACTTCCTCCAACTTAAGAACACATCCAATAATTCATAACAATGTCTCTCCGTAAACCCCTTGTGCCTTACACCGACTATAAAGAGCCCAGTGATGCCAGTGCTCAAATCGGCTTGCCTTCGTCAATCGTCAGTGGAAATACCGCCGACGGAGGCCTTCGTTCTATCACGTATAAAGCAGTATACGCTGCGCTGCTTGTAGAAGAGCTAGATATGGCCAGACGGGCGGTTATTTTGGGCGAGCCTCAGGTCACACAAGTCTCAGATTCGAAGTTCGCGAGTCAGGATAAAGTGACACAGCTTCGTGACGAGGTTGCGTTGTTTAAAGGGAAAGAAAGCTTGAAAAAAGATGGGATGGACGAAATTTCTGCATTGAATAACCACTTGGAGACTGAAGTTAAAGGCGGGAAAACCGTGGGAGCCGAAACTGCTAAACAAGTTCGTGGATTTCAGAAGGAATTCCGTAGGCTTAACCTGAAATATGTCATTACAAAAGCTTCTTTGACAAAGGCTAGAAAAGTAGAGGACGTGCCTGGGTTTGATGCGGATATATACGTCCGTGCTGCGGAGCGCAGATGGGAGGAGCAGCAGCAGCAAGAACAGCAGAAAATTGAAGAGGATCAGCTTGTTGTCGAGCAACCAAAACAAAGCGAAAACGCGATTCCGGAAACTCAACCTGAAACCACGATCAGTACAGTGGAACAAACCGAGGCGGCGATTCCTGAACAGTTGCAGGAGCAGCCACAACAGCAGCCACAAGAGCAAATTCCTGCACTTGGTCTTGTCGGAGAGCCGGCGTTGCATCTTCCAGAACCTTCTTTGGATGATCTTTCATATGCCATCGACTCAGAAACCCTGATGGTACCCGGAATTACCGAAAATTACATTCCTTCACTGCACGAGGGAGAGCAACTTGCGACGATTCCGCAGTTTGAAGGCACTTATTTGCAAGGACCAGGGCCCCAGTAAGTTTTGCCGTTGTACAATGAGATATTTTGGTAGGAGAGAGATAGGATCTGATTTGAAAAGCGGGAAGACTATTGTGTGGAATAGGAAAAAAAAGCGTTCAACTTGGGTCAATTCGTGTTGATAGTGAGCAGTGTGTATACTTTCACAGACCATAGATGGAGCGCTATTAGAGATATGTCTTAACTGCTGGAAGTGTTTACATATGTATTATTAAGTATATTCAATTTTTCGATTATGCATCAGAATAGAAAATCCTGCCACAGCAGAAATTTCGATTCGAAGGTTTGCAAGAAAAGCTCTGTTCTCCTCCAACTTCGTTCCGAAACGATTGCAATAACTCTCTTACTGTGACTCTGAGGCATTTTTGGTAAACTTCAATTTACTAACAATATTAGATCCACCTTGACAACAGAAAAAGTCTTGAGTCGGCTACTTAAAATCACTTACTTGATTGTAGAACTTGGTATTTGTTCGGCAAAAAATGGTAAACGGAACAACCAAATCATGAAGTTTAGATTTAGGAGTGCAAATCCCTTTTAACTTTGGATCTTACCATTAAAGATGACAGTTTCAGGTTAAAAAGAAAAAAAATCTTTTATGGATCGAAAAGACCGTTTAAAGTCCTCCCAAAACTATAGACTTCACCACAGTGTAGTCCTCAACACCATACTTAGAACCTTCACGGCCAAATCCTGATTCCTTCACTCCACCAAATGGAAGACTGGCTTCAGAAATGCCTCCTGTATTGACTCCCATCATGCCGACCTCTAAAGCTTCGGCCACGTTAAACACACGCAGGATATCTGCCGTATAGAAGTATCCAGCCAAGCCCACATCCGTGTCATTAGCCAAACGAATCACTTCCTCATCAGTAGAGAATTTGATCAATGGGCAAACTGGGCCAAATGTTTCTTCATGGAAGATTTTCATGGCAGGAGTCACTTGGCCCAAAACAGTAAGGTCATGGTAAAAATCACCGAGATCTGGTCTAACATTACCACCAAAAAGCAATTCAGCACCCAAGCTCTGGGCATCATGCACGTGCTCCTTCACTTTGTCCAAAGATTTCGCATGTATCAATGGGCCGTGAGTAGTGTTTTCATCTAATGCATGACCCAAGGTTGTTTTCTGCAAAGCTGCTACTAGTTGCAGGGAGAACTCATCGTATATGCTTTCGTGCACGAAAATCCGGTTGGCGCAGATGCATGTTTGGCCACTGCTTCTGAATTTTGATGCCACTACACCGGCCACTGCATCGGGAATATGTGCATCGGCAAAAACAATGAAGGGTGCGTTTCCACCCAACTCAAACGAGCATTTCTTGAGTGTTGAGGCTGCTTGTTGCATCAAAATCTTACCCACGTTTGTGGATCCAGTGAACGTGACTTTTTTCACTGCCGGATGCTCACATATAGCTTTTCCGGCTTCTGCTGACTTATTTGAAGGGACCACATTAACTACACCTTTAGCAAATCCCGCTTCATGTGCCAATTGTGCTAATGCAAGCGCCGTTAAAGGGGTTTCCGAGGCGGGTTTCACAACAGCAGTGCACCCAACAGAAAGTGCAGCAGCCAATTTCCGTGTAATCATTGCTGCGGGAAAATTCCAAGGTGTGATGATTCCGCAAACGCCTATGGGCTGACGGATGGCCAAGATTTTGTTGGCTGGGTTATTGGACTGGATTATTTCGCCTGTAGTATGGGCAGCCTCTTCTCCAAACCATTGGAAAAAAGAGGCCGCATATGTTACTTCGCCTAATGCATCAGCCAAAGGTTTGCCGTTTTCAAGAGAGATAATTGTGGCCAAATCTTGCTTGTTGGCCTCCATCAAAGCATGCATTTTCAAAAGCATATCTGCTCTTTGCCTGGCAGTGGTTTTGCGGTATTTTCCAAATGCATCCTGGGCTGCTTCAATGGCCAGATTAAAATCGGAAACGGGATGCGTTGAGACTTCAGCAAGAAGCGCACTTTTATCTGGAACTTTTCCTGGATCCCGTACTTCGAAAGTGTTGGGACCGGTAATCCATTCACCATTAATATAGGCCTGCGTTTTGAGAAGATTTTGGTTGCTCACGAGTTTTGAGAGCCGAGAAGTTACCCTGGACCCTGCCGATACAGAGTAGCAGCGGGTGGCCGAAAAGTACATCGTATTGAGGTTTTTCAATCGGAATGTTCTTTCAAAATCGAAAGGAAAATAAACACCAAGACGTGACTCAAGGTGGTGGTTGTAAAGCGTACGTATAGATCTATATAATTTTTTTTTTTCAACGCTCTTATCGCCGCGATTTGTGGAGAGCAATCTCCGCGTTGTGCATATTGCACAAAGCTCGCGCGTCATCATGCATGACATGATGATACAACACGAATGTGGTTACTGCACGCGGTGGCCCTTCTGTTCCGGGTTTCGCCGCTTGTCATCTACTCAGATAATTCCAAACTTCTCTGCATTATTGTTGGGATAAATACGTATTCGGTAAAAAAAATGAAACCTTTTATATTGAATGACACTTATTTAAAAGGGACCTAAAGGCTTTCAAATGTCCATAGAGATCATCAAAAGAAACAAGAGTAGACGCGTTTCCACTACCATCAGCAAATACAGGAATGACTGATTAACTTCAGCTTTTCGTATCAGAGGTCACCAAAAAACTCACGCTAAATTGATTCTCATTACACAGACATCATTCTTTCAGAACTTCCCCAATCCTTTTCATACATGATATGTATTTGACGGCTGGACACACAATCACTTTGAAAGCAAATAGTACCATCAGAACATAGCTGGAATGTATCGTTGCCTCTATAGTAAAATCCTCTGCTCCACCTGCTACCACCCCTTATTTCTTCAACACTTATTTCGAAGTTTGGCCTGTTTCCTAAAACAAGCTGTCCGTTGGTATTCACCGTTAGATATTTCCTATAATTAGGATACCATATTGCTCCTGAATTGTAGAGATGGACTGGCTCAATCTCATCGTTTCCGACCAAGTTGACTCCTCCAACGCCCACAAGAACAGCCTTTGGCGGGTATTCTGAGCTCATAAAATATAATGCACCTTTTTCAAAAGTCAGATTGGCCCAAACAAACACAGCTGAGAGAAGAATATTTATCACAAACATGTTTCAGTGTTCAATGCGAAAAAAAGGAGAATCTTCTTTGATTTTTTTTTGCGTGATTTAAATTTCCCAAAGTATGATCGAGAAAACGTTTTATAGCAGTCGATGAATGCATATTTATGTGGCTTGAATGGTTTAGTTATTTCCTGAAATTGTTTGTAAATGCTTTTCACAATTCTTCATACTTGAGGGAAATAAATTTATAGCAGAGCTAATTTAATTCCTTAGTTAAGTGTTCAGTATTTATTGTTCACGACAAGCTTATTGTTTGCGGCTTTATAGCTTATTGCATTATTTCAAAAGATTTTGTAAACCCATACAGTGAGACCCCGTTATTGGGGAACATTCCCCGAGGCATCTTTTGTTTCCACTACCGGAGTGTAAACTACAATATTGAGGTACCACAGTAACGGCGTCTCACTGAAAAACTTTACTGTGGTTACAAGGTGGGTCTGCTTTTTCGGGTTCCGCCGATCGTCTTCTACAGTATTAAACACTTGCTCTCAAGACAATAGTAAATATACACAAGCTTCTTCAAAGAGTTCCAGAGTTTTTGGAAATCGCTCGGCCAAACGTCAAGACAAGCTTTCCACTTCGATCAGGAATTACACGAAAGACTCGACTTTATGTATCTTTTCTTGAACGGAAAGAAACACTGAAGGTTCATGCTATACTTGATGTAATCACAATCATAAAATAAAGCAATTGTGGTTGAAGTCTCCACATTACTTCAAACAAGATTTGTATTTGGCTACCAGGCACACAATCATTTTGATAGCAAATAGCTCTATCAGAAGAAAGGTGGAATGTGTCATTGCCCCCTTGCGTTACTTATCACCACCTTGGATTTCCACAAAGCGCATTTCGAGATTCGGTCTATCTACCAAGACAATCAATGTTTACATGATGAAATACAGGTCCTGTATCGTAGCACTAGTTCATAGTGATTATTTCCTATCATACGACTTTCCTTAATACCCACAGTAGTATTCTTTGGGCGGTCAACCGAGCTCACAAATTGGAGCACCCCTTCCTTAATGACTTGGTCACCGTACATGTAAGAGAATAATATCTCTACGTTTCGGAAGAATTACTTTTGCAAAGGCCCGTTTTCAGAGATTTTTGGGGAAAGTTGAGGATTTCGAAACTTGAAGATACTCCCGGAAGAACCCAGATGAAATAGAGCTAATTTTATTACCTAGAAAGGAGCCTATTTTCCGTACTATTCCTATTATTTAATGATTTCTCTCTTTCAAAGAAAAATCTTTAGGTGAAGTAGTGCAATCTTGACAGGTAATTTTGGGATGTCAGAATAAACAAATTCTTTGAAAGATCAGCGAAGAGGAACATAAATAATATGGTATCCTTTTAAAGGGTGTTCCAACAAAAGATAAACAAATCTTTATATCGAGAGCGAAATCTTCATATCCGGTGGTTTGCTCAAGTCTTGTTGACGGGGCATGAAATGCAAATCTTTCTCAAAGTGAACTTGAATTTCATGTAAAACTTGACAGTTACTATTGTATCTAATCAGATTGTCGGCGCAGAGTTGAAACAAGGAATCTCCCCGATAGGTAAGTGGCTTAATGCATTTCCCTGAGTCCTGAGTTTGTTTGACTGAAAAATCCGGATTCTTCTTAGAGTCCAAAACAATTTTTCCTGAGCCATTAATGGTCAAGAATTTGTGATGATCCACTGACCATAATTCCCTTGAATCTTGTGCGTGAATTGGGCTGGTAACATTATTTGCACTTAAAGTCTCATTTACAAACCCCAATCTGATGAATACAGGCCTTTCCCCTGCCTTAATGTAGAATAAAAATCCTTGTTCAAGTATGGCGTGGGAAAATTGCAAGAGGATAAAAGCGAAAAAAACACCTTGCATTTTGGATTTATCGTCGAGTTTTGAGGGAAAAGTAGTTGGAGGCTCCAAGGAAAGTCAAGAGAGAGAAAGACAACTGTTTTATTTTGTGAACTAAACTATAAGAAGTCCTGAAATAAAGTAACGCCTAACTCCAAAAAGGGCAATAAAAAAGAAAATTTTCCTGTAAGAGTATTTACAATGAAAGTATGCCGAGAAAAAAAAGTATAATAGCTGCCATCTATGAATAGAAAGTGAAGGTTGGAATATGAATTTATTTATTCTTTCGATGAAAGGAAGTACCCGGCTTTTATTAGTTTCCAGCTGCTAGTGGTCAAATGAGTTCTTCAAAGAGGGGGCAAAGAAAAACGCAAGAGAAAATATGCTTTTTAGAAAGGCAATGGTTTATAAACTTACGACAATCTCCCCCAAAATTCTTTTACTAGCATGTTGAGCCTTAACAGAATATGGCCATAGCACTTAGTGTGGTATTTGCAATTCTTGCAGAAACAAAGGAGATGAAGAATCCACGAAAATATTACATCAGCCAGCTTTAAACATTTATGAAATTTATTGGGCAAAAGGCGACTTTGTCTAAATAATGGATATTTACTAACCAAATTGAGGAGCCAATGGCACAATAAATAGCGAACAATGGTCAATTTTTAGGATTGTTTTACTTGTAATGAAGTTTGGACACCTAATGTTTTGTTTCAATGGGTAACAATGAACTTTTTATTGCCAAAATATTACTTGTATTTCCTTAACATTTGTGTTCTAAGTTAGAGGAGCATCTTTGATTACGGTAACATGTCACAGTCGGTCTTTTGAGGTCACAAATTTTCCGAAAAGAATTGCAAAAATCTATCTTAATTGTGCCATGGAATAAGTTTCATCAATATTAATTCCCCAGGTCCAAATGGCATGTAATTCTTCTAATTCATCCAAAAATTCAACATAAGGTGTCCATGTATTTCAGTTCGTGATTAATTGTTAATTAGAAAAAATAACATTACTTTCTTTCGGCCTTGCCGATTGTTCGAGGTATATTGGTAGCTTCAAATGAAACTTCATTCCGACATTGAGCTTCTCTGTTGCTCCCTATTGTGGCTGCTTTCCCCACTTGCAGATACTTCTTGTTCCGGGACTTTCCCGGTAATTGCCTCGAGACGAAATCGGTGTTTTTTCTTATGACTGGGGGTCGTTGGGAAAACCTTTCAGGAATTTCTGAGTCTGTAAAACTAGATGGCTTGCAAGTTCCTTTTGTCTTCTCTTCACTTGAGAAAGTCTTTGTTTGACTTGGGCGCCGGCTTTTGTAAGGTGCTTTGATAGTGACAATATTCTTTAGATCCACTCCCTCAGAAAACGTTTCTTGTTCTCCAGAAAATCTAGTTTTTGCTTCCTTTTCAGCTTCTGCAACTTGCTTGGCAAAAGTCTTGCTAATTCCAACAACATATCTTTTAAGGCCCGCGGGCCTCTTCTTGATGGTGGCTATTTTATCCGAACACATCTTTAAGCTCAAAGACTTGGCAATTGAGTTTGGGCGCTCGAAAGAAGGTTTTCGTTTTGGACTCGTATTTGTGGTATCCAGTTCCAGGATCTCCGAAACCTCCTTTTGTGCACCAGATTTGAGTGCCAGCTTGAGGAAACCCTTGACCGAGGCACTTCGCGGACCTCGAATATTTCCATCGAAGATTTGTATGATTTTGCAAAAGGCCACTTTTTTACGGCCTTTTAAACGCTTGGCCGATTCTTTTAACACAGATTCTCCGTGTTTAGTTGAAGTTGATCTTCCTTCGTTTTGAGTGATCTTGCTCGAACAAGATGGAGTATAAGCTAAAGGATTCCCGCGAGAAATGAAAGGTAAGTGTTGTGAACGGAAACGTAAGGATGTTCTTGAAGTGGCCCGTCTCATACCACGAGCCTTACGGCTAGGTGCAGAAATTGTTCTTGGAATTGGGGAAGCTTCTGAAGACAGAGTTAAACTCGCTTGCTTCGGCAGAAACTTTTCAGTGGGGCTCATTGGATCAGCTTTTATAGTAAAACTGCAAAAAGAAACAGACAGGTATGCAAACAAACTCAAAGTTCCAAGTTTGAAGGACAATAAAAGAGCAATATTTTTTAAAGAATATCCGATGTTTATGGCAACCGGCGGAATAAATTTACATTCTCAAATCCTGGACGCATACAGCAAATGTTCCAAGGAAAGTTTTCTGTTGAATACGCAGATTATAATTCCAAAACAATTCTCTTTATCGTTTCAAGAAAAAGAAAGCATTTTGGTTTCAATAAAAGGTTTTTGAAGCACGGCTTATACCAAAAATAAAACATTGGTGCTTAACTACACTCTTACAAGCTTATCATAAAAAAGTGTGTTACTATATCAAGTATAGAATTATTCTAGTTTGGGATCTCATAAACATGGCTTTTTTTCCAATGCTTTCATAATTTAGCACTTCAAAAGTCTAAGCTTACTGCAGTTTTTGTAGTATGTTCGAAGAGGCAAGCTTTCGCTTGCGGCCATAACTTATAAGCTTAGAGAACACTGTTTTTCGTTCATCAATATATGTGAAATTACTTGGTCTCACACTGAGTAGCCTCGTCTGACAGAACTGTGGAGCTGTTGGAACTTGGTTTTTATTCCTTCCCTTGTTTTTTTTTTATTTTATTTTCATCGGGTTTCTTATACACGTCACTAATTTAAAATTGTTATCAAGACGACAAAAGATTTGGGGCCGAGTTTGGGTGTGCTCGCTTTTCGCAGCATAGCGATAACACTTCAAGTTTTTTCAAGGTTTGGCCATTTATATATTTGATGGCAAAGAATTCATGTCAATTTATTTTTTCAAATTTTGTTAGATCAAGTTTGATTTAACGGACCAACACATGAAAACTTTGAGGTTAAGGTCTACTTAAATTACACAAGGAGTGTGTGTCCTGCAGAATGGCAAAACACCCGAGGAACAACTCTGGTGATTTATCCAGCTTTCATAATAATACCTTCCACCTTCCATAAAATAGCTGTGATTCATTTAAACCGGAAAACACTCTCTCACGGAAAGTGATACAAAACAGTCAGTTTTCCTTTTTCTTTCTCTGTGAAAAGTGTAGTTTCGCAGCCATCAAATTATCTGGTTTGTTGTCTATGAAGCGCACGTGACCTGGCTCGTGAAGATACCGGTCGTTCTTATTGGGAAACAACTACTCCAGTGATTCCATACTGTTAACTAGATATGACTACCCCAGGGGATCAATTTCTCTCTCTCTCTGATTATCTCTATTCTCGAGTGTTTACACATGAGACTTAGCATAGTACATACAGGCTTAATCCGAGGTTCAGGCAAGACAAGAATCATCAAAAGCAGGAGTACTATTTGAGGATAAAGGCAAATTGAAATCCCACCCCATTCAACACTTAAGCTAATATGACAACAAAAGATATTGTCTGTACGAAATTTAGACTCGCTTCATTACTCTATTTGCGCGAGGATATACCCCAAGTTGGTCATTCACATTCCTATATTCCATAAACCAAGTATCTGGTATCACAGTTCATCATCCTCGTCGCTAGATAAGCTGCCTACATCGCTCAATTCTTCATCTTCATTCTCCTGCATTTCCTCGTCGTCATCCTCAGGCGCAAAGTTCTTCAGTGCGTACTTCTGCACGTATGTTTTGATTGTTTCCGTGTAATTGGCCTCGTCCTTCGTCATAAGCCGCGAGGCCTCGTTATTAAGCGGATCTGTAGGATTAGCGTAACGCAAAAGATGGGGTAAGAAGTTTTCAAATACATTGAGAAGCCCAAACATCGGCGACCATGTTTGGTTGATCACATCGAGACACACAGAGCCAGAAACCTCGTCCACGTTTGGATGGAAAATCCGGTTTACAAAGCCAATCAGCGGCAGGCTTATCGGATACCGATCCGGCAACTCGACCCGAAGTTTCCAAATCCCACCGGCATATGGCGTATCGCTAGGTCCATGGAAAATCACGTGGAACTGCTGCATTGAGCCGTCAATGAGTCGGACATCAAAATCACTCATCATAAGCTCCATGACATCTTTCTCGATTCTTCTTTTGCCGCTCATTTTTGATGCACGTGTGTATGTGTATGTGTATATATGCTTGTATGTTTGTATGTTTGTATGTGTGTATGTGTGTGTATGTGTGTATGTGTGTGTATGTGTGGAGAGGAATATCGTTATATAAATATGGATATTCTTCTAGGTGCAGGGCGGTGGGATTATTCCCTGATAATAGATAATAATTGGATAATTGGATAATGGGATAGATGGCTATATGACTAAATGACTCTACAGTTATATAATCATAAGAATACCTTGGTGGGTGTGGGTACTATGCCTCTAGTTGCGGGGACAACAAGTAGTTAGTGGAGTGCGCGATAAAGGATGGTGGGGAGGCCGGGCCCCGGGGTGGTTATATATGGGGAAGCGCAGTGTGACATGTGACCGGTTCCCGGTTCGGGGTGCGACTGTTTTGCCACTGGATTTTTTTTGATGGAAACATAAATAAGTATTCCCATAAAGGAATAAGGTTGTTTGATTTCATTAATTTCTGGAATTTTATATTCTTCATTATCCCCCTTTTTTTCAGTTAATTTTCTCTTTTTCGTTAATTATCTGGATACAGATTCTCCGTGGCTTGGGTCCATGGCTCACAGGTATTTCAAATGGCTGGCAGGAAACGCGTGAGTGTTTCGGTTATGGTGTGGCTCACAAGTTTCTTTAATTCCATAGAAACGTATACAGAAAGAAGTAAACCGTAGACTAGAGAGTATGAATTATCTAATTTCTTTTTCTTTTTTTTTTTTTTTGTTAAAATTTTTTTTCTTAAAAATGGACATAAGATAAGTCTACAGGGAATTTCTTAAACATGTTCACTCGCAATTAAGTATATACAACACCCCATAATCCTTAAACACGCTCGGCACCACTGAGTTTGACAGCGGCACCATATTTCTGCAACTTCGTCAACAAGCCGTCACCTTGCTTGATCAACTGGTGGAACTGGCTGTTTTTGGTATCGGGGCGGTTGGTCTCAATGATACCGCTAACCTTATCGATAGTGCAGTTCAATTTACCTGTAGGAATAAACTTACACAAGTCGGCATCCAAAAACTGCTCGGAAACTCCGAAACTGCGTGCCATCGATTGCAATGACAACGACTTGTAACTTTCCAACAATTGTGCATATGCCTTGCACCGCATCTCACGCATGAAGAAACTGGCGTGTGCACGAAGGAACTTGTTTTGCGTCAAAATGCGGTCATTTGTTTCCAACAAGTGCTGGAAAAAAGAGCCGTACTGACAGGTGTACAACGAGTTGGTCAAGCTAACCAAGGGCTCCAATTGTGGAGCAGTAGAGTAGATCGACAAAATCTCAGGAGAATCGACGATCTTCAGCTTTAAATCGACTCTGCCCAAACTGAAAACACCAGCAATAATCGCATACTGGGCGACCTCGTCGTATGTGCAGATTTCCGTCGATGTAAACGTGGCCAAACTGTCGATAAGTAATACTGCTGCCTCGGCAAAATCACGGGTGGCCAAATGGTAGAGACCTTTATAAGTCTTGTATCTATTTCTACGTTCCCAGTCACCACCTTTTTCGATCCAGGTTTCGACCTCGCTTAAACGGCTCGCCACACCGCTCAAGTCGTTGAAGAAAAAGTCAAGACGCGCCAACGTCAACAAAACGTCGATTTTCAGACCCGTGCTTTGTGTCTTCAGAAGCAATTTGACATATGTTTCTGTGGCGTTCTGGCGGTCGATAATAGTCGTATAGTACTCTGCGAGTTTCGTGGTTTCCGCCACAACGTCAATTTCAGTCTCCTCCTCGCTTTCTGCTTGTGCAAGAATGTTGTTGTGGGCGGCAATCGTAGCGGTGTTTTCCGCCAAAAGTTGGTCGTAAAGCGCCGAGTCGAGCGGGAAAAAAGCGGGGTATTCCGCCGCCAAGTACTTATAGTATGGCGCCATTTTCTTTTCTGTGATTGTGGCCACGATTTCTGTGACCAATTGCTGGCGTTCAGACGCAGAAACTAATGGTAAAAGAAACTGTTTCTGGGCCAAGCTGGGGTCCGGGATTTTGGGCACGTCCGACTCATACTGGTTCATGACAGGCGCAAATGTGTGATTTGTGTGAGATTAAAAACGCGAGAATGGACAAATTTCTGCAAAAAAGAAAAACGAAAAAGTTGGGGTGTTTTGTTGATGCTTTAGAGCGCTAGATTGGTGTTTTCTAGACTATGTTGGCCACTGGTTCAATTGAAGGCAACTCGCTCGCTCGCGCACAGTGGAGGTCCTGGCTTGTGTGCAGGCCACATTTGATTTTCCTGACCACTAATTATTTTCGTAACGGTTTGTTAGTCGATTTGTGGTTATATTTTTTTTTTTTTTCTTTCTGGAAGTTGCTGATTTGTCGTTCAAAAAGTTGTGAATTCTCCTACTTTTTCCCTTTAAATTTTTCAACAGATTGTGCTTTGATAGTGTCGTTTGGTGTCGCGATTGGGTGTTTCTTTAGAGTAAGGATCGGCAAAAATACACGGCAAGAATAATTGTTAATATTATTTATTCTCCAATTCGTTCTTCATTGACTTCTTAAAACTATCATAAAGATGATATTAAATCGTAGAAACATATTCCAACTACGTGGGGGTCTTTTCTAGTGGAACCCATTTTCAATGCGATGGTCACGTGCCAGTCCACAGTTTGGATGCAAAAGCTTACTGGTTCTGAACTCCAGGAAAGTCAGACTCCTCTTAGCTTAGGAAAATTTGAGGTTTTTTCCGAGTAATGAGTTCAAATCCAATTACGTGGGTTCCGATCACTTGAATGTGGACAAAGCTTTCAAAAAGTCAGGAAATTTAACGAAGTGACAAATCAGTACACACATCAATCGGGAACTAATTTTTAAGTACACCTTTGACCTGCCTCACCAGAGAAATTTTGGGGCCCTAGAAAAATGTATATATTGAAAACTCTCACATCATCGCCTTTAGCCTCCTTCCCCTTCTTGTTCGGTATCAGGAAGCGACCCTCCGATATTCTTTCGCTCAAACTCCTGTCTATGCGCTTTTTTCAAAGAGCTAAGCCATTTCAAAAGCGTTGATTTCCGTTCAATTTCCCCGTTTTCTAACTCTGGTGATAAACCAATCCTATGCTCTTGCTTTCCACTTCCGACCAACATTACTCCACGATCAGGCTCTTGTACGTTTTCGTGTTCTTGTGGGTCCATATTTTCAGCAACAGTCTCGCAAGCTTCATATCTCAAATCAACCAACTTCCTTATTGCTGTGGTCACATTTTCAGAAGTTTCATAGGGCAAAGTCATGTTTCGGGATGCTCGGTAAATGGCCATATTTGCACAATGTTCGTTCTCCATGCGGATCAACAACCACACAAACCTACGAAAAAGCTCTCCAAACGCAACAAGAAAGCTGGTTTTCGCCTGTGTCAAAGGCTGCGATGAACAAATCAAAAAGAGTATCCACTGAAATCTTAAAAGTATATCCAAGGCGATAGCAAGATAGTAGTAAATTCTCTTCTTGTATAGTAGCTGGTCCCTGAGAAAAAGATTCCTTGATCGGACTTGGCCCAATGACCAATCCATCACGATATCCCAGATCGAAGTCAGAACCGAATTGATGCTGGCAAATATAATCAAGGCCTTTTTGGATGCTAATGTTCTTTCAATTCTCCAGTTACTTAAAACTGCAATGTAACAGACGCTAATTCCGTACTTAGTCATGTTAAATAAATGAGGAAATATATCTCCTGTATCAACATACCTTCTGACACAATGAAGAAGCCGCCAAATTAAGGGAAGGGCAGCAAGGAAACCCATCATTCGAGAGTAAGATGGCCCGCACTTCTCACAAGAAATGAGCGGGTCGTTATCCCACAATCTCTTCCAATTGGTTTTGTAGAAACAGAAGAAAAATGAGAAATTGCTTAAACTGTAACCTAAGGAGCACAAGATGTTGCCCAAGAAGAAATCCCGTGACTCTACTGGGTACAAGCCAGAACAGAAAATTCTCCAGAACGAAATTTGTAACCATTTCCTGCTCTTAGGGTATAATTGTGAACCTGGCCAGAGGAAAATAAGTAGGACACAGCACGCGTAAATGGGTGGAAACGCCCCAGGGGGAATTATGGCGAGAATTCCAGAAAATGACAACCAGAAAAGCAAACAAAAGAGCAAGAATCCCAAACTAGGAAGAACAAAGAATTCTTTGTAATCCAAAGAAGAAGTCAAGTCAAACTCGAATATGAATTTGTAGTTGATTCTGAAGTGCGAGTAGACAACAAAGGTGATTCCAATGAGTAATAAACACAAATTAAGCAAGCCCAAACCTCCCCAAATTTGCAACAAAGTTACCACATCCGACCTATATTCAGATTTAGTCATTACCCAACCATAAATGACACCTGAAATAAGAAGAGGTATACTTAAACCAATAAATAGTCCCGAAAAAAATGTAGCCCCAGAGTAAGTTGTAGGAATTTCCGGAATTTTGTTGGTATGTGTCACCATCTTAAGCTCTTCCAAAAAATGCTCCTTCATGAAGTTCTCATCACAATAAAATTTGACAAAGATATCTTCCACGCGTGACATGAACTTGTCGCAAGCGTTACACTGAATAAAGTACGCCTCTTTTGCAATTCTTTTTATGAAAGTCTCCGAGGTAAAACTTCCAGTTACTTTATCATACTTTTTCGTGATTTTTCGAAACGCTGTTCGGTTTATTGTGCGGTAAGATTGAATTAAAGCAAGCTTTCTGTAATACTCCAACAATGCCTTTTTCAAAACTTCTTTAGCATTATCATACGAACGAGGAGATTGATAAGTGACAATGTTCCAACTCTTGAAAGTTTTTTTCGAACAATTTTTCTTCGATAAAGTAAGCAAATTGACGCTTTCTTCTGTGGAATCTTCAGAGATTCCCGGAGACTTGCTATGTTCTTTAAGCATAAGAAATTGGTCTTCTAGAATCAAAAACTTTTCATATGCTGCTTTCTCTTTGGTCATATAAAAAGCTTCAATTTTGCGGAGCTCACTTTCAAGCCACATCATAAAATCTATCTTTTCTTGCTCAAGGTTTGAAAGAAGAAAGTTTGGAGAAACATTTGGTATTTGCCCTTTTTCAAACTTGTCACTTGGTACTGATTTATATGAGAGTCCATCGAGACATCTGAGAGGCTTCAAAATATCATCCGGTGAACTTCTAGAGTTGTGCAGTAACACATTAGGAACCTCATTAGCTTCTTGGAATGAACCTTCATAAGAAATATCCAGTCCCCTTTTTAAATTTATTGAGTCCAGATCTATGGGTTTACCTTTTGCCAGTATGAAAAGTGGCGTCTCTTCGGTAGGCAGTGATCGCCTAAGCTCCTCTAAGAGTATTGCAATCTTTTTTATCCGTTTCTTGCCTGTATCATAATCCAAATACTGATCTTCCCATTCAGGCACAAGCGTTTTCTCCAAATATTTGCCAAACCTCATACTTCCATAAAGTCGACCAGTTGCTAGATCAGAAGTAGTAATAGATGAGAGACTTGAAAAGGATGGAATTCTTGATTCCCGTTGTAATCAGTGCAACCCAATATCTCTCTTTCCTTACAAAATCTACTCCATCTGTAATTCAATCACTGTTTTTGTTCCTTGCGGTGTAAAGCCGGTTATGATCCCTGATAAGCCTGAAGCATGTGAAAACCCAAGTAGTGCATACATTTTGCGTGTTTGAATGTGTGAATTTTTCATGCGCTTAGACGGTCCCCCAAAATTGTTTCGCGGCCTTCTTATAGAACTGGCATTTATCAACTAGTGGAAATACTTAATCCATCGTGTCACTAAGCGATTAGACAAAGAATAAACGCTTTTGAAAATCAATTCATCAAATTGCAGCAGTCATCTTTAAGCAAATTATTACGTATCATGTCATTTGGGCATTTTGGTCTTTCGAATCATATCAGTTTATTATACTAGCAATAATATTTCTCTTTTCGTTTACTTACTGTCTTTTCGCATCGTTTTTTATCTGCGACGATTGTGTACATCACAAAACTTCGAAGGTAATTTTCGCCATTTAGAGTTCTAACTTAGCGCTTCTTTCCAAACCCTTTGAACTTCATCCAACCAGGAACCGCCATCTTCTTCTTCGACTTGGCCTTCTCAGTTTTGGTTTCAGAGTCGGCCACCGAGACATCTTCGGTCAGCCCTGTCAATGTCTTCCCGCTAAGGCTCAAATCACTTCTACTGATTATAGTTTCCTGAGATAAACGCTTCTCAAAAAGCTTATGACTCTCGGACAAGAAGCGGTTATTTGCAAGGCTCATCAGAATAATCTGTAAGCGTCTTTCAAGCTCTGTCTTCGCAGTGTTCACTACATCATGAGACTTCTGCAACTGGTTCAAGTAAGTGGCAAACTTGAATTCGTAGTCAGTGTCTCTGTTACTTTCCACGAATGCAGTTTTCTCGAGAAAGATCTTGTACCCGGTGCAATAGTGGATACTTTCAGTATCGAAAGTATCATTGACATTCACCAAACAAAACTTGGCATAAATTTGCAAAAGCTCATCACAACTCCGTACTGCGGTTCCAAAGATCTTTGCCATGATTCCCACATAGTCGGGAAATTCAAAGCGTAACACAAGAATGGCCAGCTGAACTTGATCCAACATATCATTGATCTTTCCAAGTGTACCAAAAGTATCTCTGATATCTGCATCTAGTTCTCTCATGGACTTCTCTGACTTCTTTTCTTGATCAATGAATTCAAGAAGAACCAGATACTGGTTACCGGCACCATTAGTTAAAGCAAAAGCTCCACTGATTGCACCCTTAATTTGAATGAGCCAATTGCTGTATTCAAAGACCTGGGAAGTGGCAAGTTCTGCAAAATGTTCTCTGGAAAGCTTGAATGCCTCAAGGAACTGAACGAAACTATTCTGCACCTCAAAATTCTCAGGGTCACCTAATTGCTTGGACAAACTCTCCTTGCACTCCTCAATCTTTGCCCACAACTCCATCTCTGTCTCTTTCCTTTCCTCTTCGGTGTGAGGCTGGCTAAAATTCTTCACCAAAAGATTGTCGTCGTTGCCGCTACTGGCTGAATTCCTCAAAAGACTTTCGGTTTTATAATTCAAAGTCTCTTTAGATCGGGATACTTCCAGTGGTGCAGTGTTCTTGTCAAAGGCTTGAGTTTCCGAGATATCCTCATCGTTCCTGAATTGAACTTTCGCTTTCAATTTCTCTTCAGTTTCCAGGGATGTTTCAAGATTAGCAACATCGACTGCCATTCGAAACAATTCCGTCATTCTAGGCATATTTTCCTTTGCAGTACGCAAGATATCGAGATCCTCCTCCACACAGTCCAGCCCGCTGATCACAGTCCGATCAAAGTCTTGGTCCATGGAAAGTGAAACCCACAAAGATTCCTCTTGTTCTGGTTGGCCATCTTCTGAAGTAGTTTCATTTCCTTTACAAATAAGAGGATCACGACTTCCTTCTTCGCTTGCTTCAAATTCTTGAGAAGTTTGTGAATGCCTTTGTTCGCGAACAGAATTATATGTGACCTCAGGCTCATTTAAGGTAGCATGTGGCTCGTGGAACGCTGGAAGAAATTTCTGCTGTGTCAAAGTGGATTGGACATGTGAGGCAAGAACCACTCCACGGAAACGAGATGAGACAATTTTGACAGATTCTGCTCTTCTCACAAATTTTGTACAGCTCTTTGGAACACAAATCACTGATTGCAACTTGGGCAAAGTATCATTTGGTGTGACTTCTGTTTCTACAACCAGGCCCAAGATTTTGAGGGGTACAAACAAATTTGAGGATGACAATACTCCAGAGGATCTTGTGGCGAGCCTCAATTGCTTCAAGATTGGCTGATGATCTTCGGTATCACTGCAAGAACTGTTTAGTCTAGTGTAAGGAACTACTTGACATCCCTTTCCAGAGTCGTTAGATGCAATGGTCTTTCTCACAAGTCTAAGCTCCCTCAACACTGAAACCTGGTTTTCTGATTCACAGCCGACATCAATTGGTTCTTCTTCCAAAATTTCACGCTCACTGTCATAAGATACAGACTTTTCTTCATCGGAGTCGGAGAGGACAGTGAACCGATGTGAGTCGTCATTATCTGAAGAATAAATCTGTTCCGATTGGGTTACGACAAAGTCTTCTTTATGTCTACTAATGAACTCTTCCGACAATCCTTGCGCACCTCTGAAAACCTCATCCAACAAAGCACCCAAAATTTCAGCAGATGCATTTGGATCTCCGGGCTGGTCAAACTTTCCCTTGTTGTACTGATCCATGATTTCTGCAACAAGTGCTTCAGTGAGATTTTCAATACTGTGAGGATTGCCTTTGTTATCTGGGTTTCTGGTGTAAATCTCTTCGAGGACTTCTTCATCTTCGGATGTCAATACCTGAGAATTTTCAACTGGTTCGTTTCCGAGGCCAAGATCCCACGTAGGAGAGGGAAGAACAAGAGGCGAGCAAGGGTCAGTAACAGTGGAGTCCAATCCCAGGTTAACAGTGGAATCGTATCCCAAGCCTCTGAGCATTTCGTCAATCTCTCGAATCACATCTGCATTCGAGCGGAGGGTTCCTTGAGAAACAAGGTCGGAGATGTTTTCGGTGCGGAACGACTGAGTCACTGGCAACTGCAAAGATGGGACTTCCAGAATCACAGGTGTGCTTCTACCAATTGTCGATTCCAGAGAAAGGCATTTAACTTCTGTGAAATTGAAAAAAGCTTCAAATCTTTCCTCAGCTCTTCCCAGAGATATAGCTTCCAAAGGTTGATGAACTGGTTCCATGGGCTCGAAGACACTAACATCCGAAGATGATGATATCACACAGCCCACATGTTGAGTGTCAATAAAGTTTTCTTCAAGAACCGTACTAGATACCAAATAAGATGTTTCAGGCTTCTCAATGCTGTCGATCGAGTTCAGTTGAGTGACTACAGATTCCGCAAATTCAGCATCTACTTCGCCGGCTGAGACAAGAACCTTGAATTCATTGTCTCCAGCCAGGTTTCCTGCTGACTCGGGAATAGCCGTACTCAACTCAGGTGAAACCGTCAATAAAGCATCTGAGGAAAACTTCACATCAATCTTTTCGAGAGGAGTGATTGTAGTTTCGTCCGCCTGAGAGGCAGTATGCTCGAAAACAGAGACCACTTCCGCAGCCGCCCACTCATCGTTTGGATTCCCTGTGGCAAAAGCCCCACTATAAAAGTCAAAACCAGAATTTCCATTTGAGAAAGAGCTGTTTTGGTGGCAGCTCTCATTCTTAAAGGCGTATTCGATCTCAACGGAGTGTTGGTTCGGTTCGGAAGCAGTCTCTTCAACAGGTGGTCTCGAAGACACGTTCCCAACATCATTAAAGCTTGACGAAACCTTTAATCCGGAAGCTGGTGTATCGTGAACAGCATCAACAAAAAATTCTTCGACCTCAAAACTTTGTTTCGCTTCGGAGCAATGCGATACAGGCTTTTTCGACGTGGGTGGTTCAGATTGGTGCCCTTGCACGAGTCTTGGAGCAGCTAGCTTGGGTGCGAAGTCTACTGAAACTTTATAGAAATCTGCTGGTCCCAAATCTTGCGGCCAAAACTCATCATACCTTGGGGAAAATTCTTGGGGAAGTAAGTCGCCCCAGTTTTTGGGCTGTGGTCCACATTTGGTAGGTCTAAGCGACCGCCAACCGTAGCCGCTATTTGCAGCCGCGCGAACATTTTGCAGCCAAACTGGCACACTCTCAGTAAACTGCCTGAAACGTGTTTTGGCATGGAAAAGCTTGCGGTCCACTTTGTCCCAAACCCCCAAAATAGGCATAAGACATATTCCCAACATACTGTCTCCCGTAGAAGCAAACAGGTCTTCAACATCGGAGGACATGAAAGGACAAGAGGCGTGTGCGTCAAACTCGCGCTTCACTTTTTTCGCATCGCCGTACTTGAGAAACTCAGTCCGTTCCGATTTCATGAAATAATAGCAAGTGTCACAATTTCCAAGACCCAGCGCACCAGAAGGATCCCGTTTACAATGGGCACATTCTCGGGCAGGTTCTTCCAAGTCATTGTCAAAATCGACCGCGTACCTAATTTGTCCTTGCGCAAGCTGGCCCGCCAGCAATGGGAGCGCATCAACAAGTGGGTTCACAGTATCATTTAACCATCCGTCAACAAAAGAGGGTTTCAAAATTTTATTGTAGTCAAATTTCAAATCGTACCCCTCATCCTCTGGCTGTTTCACATTCTGCTTGATGTCTTCCCAAGCCTCAAGATTCTTTGGCACCCGCAGCAATAATTTTCCCGACCGGGTTGTGCGTCTCTTCGCGCGTCTTTTCTTTGCAGCAAGAATCCGGAGCTTGCGGGAGGTACCGGTCTTCTTCCCCTTGGTGTAGGGGCCTTTCCTGGTAGCGCGGGAAGATCTGGTCTCGTGGGATCTTGGGGCCTGGCTTTGTGCACAAGTGGCGCTCCCATCCTCGCGCTCTCTTTGTGCACTGGCGTGCTCCCCAGAATAATCCCCAGCAATAAAGTCAGCAGAAAGTTGGCTGTTAGCAAGATTTTCGAAAGCAAAATTCACAGTAGTAGTATTAGCGAGATTTTCCTCACCCTTCTTCTTCATAATAGCCTTGCGTGCTGATTCAGTGTAGCTCAAAACCGCAGCCTTGAGCTTTTTCCCAGTAGAAACTTTTGCGGGCTGCTCAATAGATTGAGAGGGCTTTCCAAATTCTGGGTCATTTGCGAGTCTTTCCCCATCAGCTTTCAATGTCTGGGCAGACTGAGCCTGTTTGAATGTTGTCTCGTTGGTTGTTGCAGCCGTAACCTGAGAAGAATTATTGGCTGCAAAACGAGCACCGAAGGCATGAGAAGGTTCCAAAGAAGAAAAAATTGATTCTTTTGGAACTGTTGAAACCCGAATGATTGAAATTCCCTCCTTGTTGTCCAAAGACTCCAAATTGGGAAGATCAAAGTCGGGGGTTGGCCCTGGGTTGTAGTTCTTTTTGCGGCCAAAACCGAGCTTAAAAGGAAATCTCATTTCCGATCAAGTTTGGCCTTTTTTTTTGGTAAAAATTAGATATCGTTGTTTAAATGTCTTTTTTAGTCTCTTAAAGTGCTTTTCAAAGTCTGTTGATTGTTGGAACTCCGTGTTGTCTTCAAGTAGAGAAAGAATTGGTGGTAGGCAAAAGAATATATTTGGGGGAAAACGAGCTCTCACTATATAATTTATTTTTTGGTTCACAAACCGAAACACAAGCCCGAGTATGAGACCTGGCTGCAAAGTCTTGTATATGAGCGCACTGGAAGTGAGAGACTCATCTAACGCAAATGATTATTTTTCTTTCAATCTGGAAAGAAAAATTCCATGTCTGACAATTTTTCACCTCCTTTTCAGAACTAAAGAATTTCATGTAAACCTTTCTCCTTCAAATGTATGCTTCTTCGTGCTGTGTGATTGGGTTATGCAGCTGTGTGACACGCGTATGAGTACATTACTTCTTATGTGCGAGAGAAGTTGCTTCTCGTACCAAACTTGGTGGGCTGTCCATATCTTGAAGTGTATGAATAAAACCTTAATATTTATATGTAATGGCAACAGTACTGCCACACAAGAGAGTGCTTGAGTTTTCTTGAAATCTCATTTTTTCTCAAAAGGCTACATAGTATTTGATCCTTTTGAGACCCCATAGACCTAAGTTTAACTCGTTGAAACCACGCTATTTTTCATGTCCTTTTCATAAAACGATATCGCAATTCTAAACCACTTACTACAGTCTAAGCTAGTCAGTCTGGTCGTGTAGTTTGTGTGTTTTAGTGTTGTTGATGTCTGGTTGAGACCTCTGCAAAACCGCAGATGAAACCTGAAAACCCATTTCGACAAAATTTAGTGCTAACAAAAGTAAACTGATATCTGCTTTTTTATAAAGAGAAGATATATAAAAGATAATTTCTTTGCCATGTCAATCTTTCCAACGTTTCAAACAACGCATCAACGTTCCAGTTTCATATTGTTGATACGCTCTCCCGAAACGAATTTCCCAAAGGAGAATTGTGAAGTATCACGAGGAAATTCTTATACTACTTCTTTGATATACGTATATTCTCTTAAAAAATTATTTACTCCACTTTGCATGGAAATATGCAAGACCCTGCATTCCCCATGCTCCCCGACCCACTCCTAAGTCCGATCCGAGGGTCTTACGCGAAATGCGGGAAAATGCGGGGAAGATTCGGGAATGCTGAAACTCTTCCCATAAAAGCAGCTTAAATCCCTACAAGGTATTCGAGTTTCGTACTTAAAGATTTTAAAATATAATTTCAAAACTCATAAAGGTCAACGCAATGTCAGTTTCAGACGAAATCCCCTCCATTTTTTTAGACAAGATCTCTCCCCGTGCGCTCGAGACAATTCAAAAATGTAAAGACTTTGTCAATGATTATTGTCTCCCCGCAGACGAAATTTACCACAGTCAGATTTCTACTAATCCATCTGAACGCTGGCAGAAGATTCCACCAATTTTGGAGAAGCTTAAGGAAAAAGCGCGGCTGTTAGGACTCTGGAACATGTTTCTTTCCAAAGATTATAGTGAAGGCGGAGGATATAGTAATCTTGAATATGGTGTCATGGCGGAATATTTGGGTCGTTCCTTTACTGCTCCAATGGCCACTAACACGTCTGCTCCAGATACAGGAAACATGGAGATATTGGCCCGGTACGGTACTAAGGAGCAGAAGCAAAAGTGGTTGCAACCATTACTTGAAGGCGAAATTAGATCGGCTTTTCTTATGACCGAGAAGGGAACGTCTTCTTCCAACGCCCTCAATATAGCTTGTAAAGCGGAACGCAATGAAAGGGGAAATTTTGTTTTAAATGGTGTCAAGTGGTTTGCATCTGGTGCAGGAGACCCCCACTGTAAGCTCTGGCTAGTCATGTGCAAAACAAGCAACAACACCAAAACCATTTATCAAAACCATTCTGTGTTGGTAGTCGATGCAGTGCAAGCCTTGCAGTCGGGTAAAGCACGTGTCGTGCGTCCGCTCTCTGTTTTCGGATACGACGATGCACCACACGGGCATTGTGAAGTTGTTTTTGAAGATTATGAGATTACGCATGGCCAAGAAATGTTGTTTAAAGAAGGCGCTGGTTTTGAGGTGATTCAGTCCCGTTTAGGTCCCGGCAGAATCCACCATTGCATGAGGTGTATTGGTGTAGGCGAAATGGCGTTATTACGTGTAATCAACCGGGCCAATCACCGGCAAATTTTTGGCCGGCTTTTGAAAGACCGAGAAACATTTTTGACAGCATTTGCCCAGTTCAAAATCGACATTGAGCGGTGCCGCATGCTTGTGCTTAATGCAGCACACAAAATCGATGTTTGTGGTCCCAAACGGGCCATGCGTGAGATTGCTGTGGCCAAAATCGAAACGCCTCGAACAGTTTTGAAGATTCTTGATTGGGGGATACAAATGTATGGCGCCGAAGGGGTTTCTCAAGATACCGAGTTAGCGCGGTCATATGCGTTGAACCGGACACTCAGAATTGCCGATGGCCCAGACGAAGCCCATTTGGGCCAATTGGCACGATTAGAGGCAAAACTGTTTGCGCAAGTGGACGAGTATTTCAAGAAGCTAGAGGCTCGTAGAAGTGCAGTGGCAAAGATGTGAGCATATATAAACAGGAAGATATCTACGGACTGCCATAGTCAACAAGAGTAATAATAAAAAAAAAAATGTAAATGTCGTTAAATACACAGGATGCAAGAAATGAAATGATGCGCCGGGATACTTAGTACAAGTCTGCCTTATGAAAGTCGTGGATAAGGCCACGCTTCAAATAGTTCTTGGCCTTGGCGCTTTCAGCACGCACACGCAATTGCTGACGATGCTTCAACTCGGCCTCAGCCTCCTCAAAACTGATTTGTTCACGGTCGTACAAGTGGAAATCCTCACGGTCTATATCTAGCTCGCCCAACATAACCACGTTTTCTCCACGCACCATGAACACACCACGCGGGATTTCGGCAAACCGTTCCGGGCTTTGGGCATCTTTGGGCGGCAAGTATATTCTCTCCAACGTGTCTTGCAACACCAAGTTGGCAAACTGGTCGAAAGTCCGCAAAATACCGAAAACATTGCGGCCGTCTCTTAACAGCACAAAGATTTTGCGGTCCACCGAGCCCACAATCGCTGCGGCCGTGGTGAAAGCGTACGATTCCAAATATAAGTCCTCGGCGTTCGATGAGCCGCTCAGCTCCGACTGCTGGCTGTGTTGTTGTTGTGGTTGTTGGCTGTGCAAATTAGCATTTTGGGGCTCGCTCACCAAGGTTTCCTGGGGCGACGACGACATTAGTGCAGTATTTTTTAAAAGATAACCAAAGGGGAGTAAATGTAGAAATTGGAGTAATATCAAACAAAAAAAAATATCAGTGGGTTTTAGTATATGCAAAGCTGGTGTTTGAAGAATTGTTATCGACAGTATCCCAGCAGCGCCTGGCGTTTTTAACGAAATCCAGTTTTCGTTCGCTTTTTCCATTCACAGTATGGGTTTTGGCACGCGCACGCCCGGAGACTCGCGGTCGGCCCCGCAATTAGTTAGAGAGCAGGTTGGCAATGATAAGGTTTACGTAAAGGAAAAGAATTTTTTTAAAATCGAAAGAAAAAAAAAAATCTTATTGAGTAATTAAATAATTTGGATAGTTAATCGTCATTTTTTTGTGATTTGTACAGAAACTTGGCTCCTTATTTCAGAAAATTGAATGTACAAAGAAATCCGCAATGAGACATAGGTTTGAGAAAAGAAAAAAAAAATAAAAAAAGGACAAGAGAATGGTGGTTTTGATTAAGCAGTGCGTTACTTTCTTCTTCAGGCAATTTTCAGGAGTCGCCTCTTTTTCGATCTATTGTTACTATTGTATTTGTTCTGTACTGAGCGTGTCGTATCTAAGAGTTTGTGTGCTGAAGACCGCACTATTGTATTTCACGGAAACCGCAGCGACTTTTCCAATAACTAGTGGGCGTTTTGACGAAATGTTATGGATCATGTGTAGCTTATGATTAAAAGAGAAGCCTCTAGATATTGTAGGCTTTGAGTTTTTTTGTGCTTGATGACTGAGGAGAAATTTAGTGGAGATGCTAGAATCAAGTTTCAAATTGTAATATCTACCTCCCAATGCGACATTTTCATTCAACCTTGACATAGACTTTACAACTATTTTCCTGGTCACTTTTCCTTAATTCTTTCAGTTCAAAGAAATTGATCTCAAAACAAAATAAATACACATGTTTTATCTAATTACATGACAATCAAAATGCTACAGATTCTATTTTGTAAATTTTTTTGTGGCTCACAAGAAAAAATGTTTGTAGAATGCGAAATCTCAGCGGGTTCTCAAAAAAAAACGGAAACTTATTGAGCCAAGCTCATAAATGCAAGCAGTTCCTGATCATCAAATAAATATGACCTTTTATGGAAAAATATTTCTATCGACCGATAATAAATTGATTTGACAAATTTTTTTTGAGATTAATAAACCAAGAAAGGGATGACAAAAAAAAAAAAAAAAATCAATTTGCGTAGTCAATACAGTGCGGACAAGTTTGGTGAAGCCGCATCGCGATGAGAAAAGATTCATCGGTGATTCTCCATAACTAGAATATCACTGTGTGCAAAAAAAAAAAAAAAACACACCTAAAACAAGACAAATAAATTTCACCGGTTAAAATCCTGAATAATATTTGAAAAGAATCAAACTCAACCATTTGTTTGCAAAAATGTCTTTCTACGAATACAAGGATTACATAGAAGAAGGCGATCTAGTGTTGGCCTTCATTAGCAGAGGTCTTCTCAAACCATTTAATGTGACCAAGGGCGAGTTTCTCAACACGCGGTTCGGCAATTTCGAGCATGACCGCATGATCGGCATGAAGTACGGCTCGCAGATGGGCGGAGTTAAAGACAAAGGATTCGTGCATCTTTTGCATCCAACCCCGGAGTTATGGACAGTGTCTCTCCCCCACAGAACGCAGATTGTGTATACGCCGGATTCCTCGTATATAGTACAGCGACTCGGCGTGACTAGTGGCTCTCGTGTCATTGAGGCAGGTACTGGAAGTGCCTCTTTCACGCATGCATTTACTCGTACAGTTGCGGATGCGGGCCAAGTATTCACATACGAATTCCACGAGCCACGGTTTCTCGAGGCCAAGCGCGAATTGCATGAGCACGGCCTCTTAAACAGAAACTGTGTCATCACGCATAGAGACGTGTGTAATGATGGCTTTGAGATCAGTGGGTTACCCGAATCTCAGCTTATAAACGGCAATTTGGCCTGCGACACGGTATTTCTTGATTTGCCTTCGCCATGGACAGCCATTCCCAACTTAAAATCGGTGGTGACGTCGGAAAAACGCGTGGGAATCTGCTGCTTCAGTCCGTGTATTGAGCAAGTCGACAAAACAATCGAAGCACTCGAGAAAAACGGGTGGCTGGACATCGAAATGGTGGAAATTGCCGGGCGTAGATGGGAGGCACGCAAGGAAATGGAGCGTGATGTGAATGACGTAATCAAGCGCTTGAAACATATCCAGGGCAGAAAGTCCCAGGGTATTGAAAGCAGGAGACAGGTCAAAGTAAGTGAACAACCTCCAAATTCGGGCGAGAAACGTGCATTAAATGAGGAAACCGTGCTGCCAGATGCAGAGGACGAGTTGGACCCTGAAACGCCCAGTTTCAACCCATTTGGCAAGGGTCTTAGGATCCGTGAGGGAGATGAGAATTTCAGCTGGAAACAGGTGACGAAAATTGAGTCTGAGGTCAAGACGCATACGTCGTACTTGACGTTTGCCTATCTTGTACCTGCAAAGAAAACAGAGCCTGTGGCTTAAGATACACAAAGAGATGAGTTGTATTTGGTGTGACAGTTGTGGTATCACGTGCCGAGGAAGCTAGAGCCGTTGTTTTGGCTGCCATGTATCATATAAATAAAATTAATATGACCTGAGGAAGGTAATCACCGGTATTATATTTGTAGAAGTGAAGGTCTTTTTTCTTAGCTTAAGTAGATAAATTTCCGGCTGCTACATCACCTTTATCTTTAACTTTGTGTAATTATGATATCCGCAGGAGCCTGAAAAACAAAACATCCTAAAGTAATTGTGTTTTCTTTGAAGAGTTTCCCTTATCATTCTTGAGGAAACCTCTACTCAATTACAATAATATGTGCGCAGAACTAGCAAGCCAGGAAGTGTTTTGTTGAGTTAAAGGCAGTGGAAATCGACGAGATTCACAATAGTAAGAGAGCTTTTGTTATACTTTAAGGAACTTCGAGTCTGAACAATACTAAAAAGAGAACTACTCTTTTCAAATAAATACATAAATACCCGTGACATTACTACAGTATAGAGCATACGGTAGCGAGGGTCGCAATTTTGAAAGCGACGCAAAAAGTCGAAACCAGAAGTATAATTTATATCTTCACTACCACTAAAAGAAAGTAGAAAAGATTTTATACTCCAGCAGCTAGAAAAATATCCAAATAATTGAAGTAATTGAAAAAGCGGAGTCATAGAGGGACTTTCGGACATAGCCTTCCCCAGCTTCCGTGTTGTAACACGGTCGTGGATGCTGCAAATTCGTGCACATAGTCTGTGTGACCCATCAATGGGTACACCTGGTTCTTGAGATCATACTTACGCACTGAGTGAACAAAGCAGTCCTTAGCTTGTTCATTCGCCTCAGTCGAAGTAAGAGATACGTTACTCATAGTAGTCTGTGAAGTAGAGTCAGTCATTAGAGAATAAGATAGTTGCTTAATTCTTCTATCACATATGACAGAGGAATACGCGCACTTTTAAAGAGAATATTACAGAGGGGAACTTCACAAACCTACTCAGCGCCTAGCGGCGTCTCGCGGCGGGTAACCACCTTCGTCGACGTATCAATAATATACATCATGCTGGTGGAAACCCCAATTTGGAAGACGACTACCACATCTTACAAGATGTGGTATCCTTACTCCCAAACGAGCTAGACGCACGCGCTTACAGAGCCTTCACAGGCAGGTTCATGCATGGTGCGCATATATGTATACATTTGTTCTCAATGAATACATATTCGCGCTCACCCAGCACAACATTCCGGCGACCTGCACACGGCACCACACGGGCCCCGATTATCAGAAACCAGTTGCGCCTCAATCACCGAAACTCCCTTTACCATAAACTGAATATCACTAAATAAAAAATAAAGAAAGCATGAGCAGCGCTCCAATTGGTATGTTTTCACTTTTGAAATCTAAAAAAGAAAACCTCGTGTTTTCCAAAAAAAGATAAATTCCTCGCGGCTTATCAATTCCCCAGCGTACTAACTTAATTTCTATAGTTCTCGATCAAGGAACCGGATTTGTTAAAATCGGCCGGGCAGGGACCAATTTCCCGGACTACACGTTCCCCTCGTTGGTCGGAAGACCCATTTTGCGGGCCGAGGAACGCAATGCGTTGGTGCCGGACCATATTGAAATCAAGGACGTTATGTGTGGAAGTGAGGCCAGTGAAGTGCGGTCGCTTTTGCAGATTAGTTATCCGATGGAAAACGGAATTATCAAGAACTGGGAGGATATGGAACATTTGTGGGACTATGCGTTCTACGAGCGTATGAAGGTGCCAACACAGGGCGAGAAAATCTTGTTGACAGAGCCGCCCATGAACCCGTTGAAAAACAGAGAAACCATGTGCGACGTGATGTTTGAAAAGTACCAGTTTGGCGGCGTCTACGTGGCAATCCAGGCGGTGCTTGCATTATACGCACAGGGGCTCAGTTCCGGTGTAGTTGTCGACTCCGGTGATGGTGTGACCCATATAGTCCCCGTCTACGAATCTGTAGTTTTGAACCACCTTACTCGGCGTCTAGACGTGGCTGGACGGGACGTCACGCGTAATTTGATCAACTTGTTGTTGCGCCGTGGTTACGCTTTCAACAGAACCGCCGATTTCGAGACCGTGCGCCAGATCAAGGAGAAGTTGTGCTACGTTTCGTGTGATTTGGCGTTGGACCTGAAACTCGCCACGGAAACCACCACTTTGGTCGAGCAGTACGAGTTACCCGACGGCCGTGTGATCAAGCTTGGTTCTGAAAGATTCGAGGCTCCCGAGTGCTTGTTCCAGCCAAATTTGGTCGATGTCGAACAGGCAGGTGTCGGCGAAACATTGTTTAACACGATCCAGGCGGCCGATGTGGATATCCGCTCCTCGCTTTATAAGGCAATTGTATTGTCCGGTGGCTCCTCAATGTACCCGGGCTTGCCCTCGAGATTGGAGAAAGAGTTGAAGCAATTGTGGTTGACGCGTGTTTTGCACGGTGATGCCGAAAGATTGGATAAATTCAAGGTGCGCATTGAGGACCCACCAAGAAGAAGACATATGGTGTTTATTGGTGGTGCTGTCTTGGCAAATATTATGGCCAACAAGGATCACATGTGGATCTCCAAGCAGGAGTGGGAGGAACAAGGTCCTCGTGTTTTGGAGAAGTTGGGTCCTCGTTGATCGAAGCTCGAATGTCTTGAAGGGAATACGAAAACAGAAAAAGAAAAAAAGAAGCAAATAGAGAAAGTGTTTATTTCGGTTGTAGAACGCACAGTAAATATGTATATATGTATTATTGCGATTTATTATTCTGTCTGGTATCACTCGGCTGTAGGCGCAGCCCAGTGTTTATGCAAAGTTGAGGTCCTTGATTTGGCCAAGAATCGTGTTCACGAGCTCGTCATAAGCCCTCTCATCTATTCTTGTGAGGTCGGCCGTGCGGTGGCCTAAAGAGATCGCATTTTGCAAAAGGTCTTTCACAAACTTGTCATTCACCGCTTTTGGCTTGAGGAAGTCACAGGCGAGACACTCCTCGACCGTCCATCGATCGCTTGGATTACGTTCCAAGCATTTCTGCATCAACTCAATCGCACTCAAGGGAACAGTCACGCCACCTAATCCCGTAGGGGCATACTGTACTTTCACTTGAGGGTTCATGATCGCCATGATTCGCTGCTGCCCCGAATAAGAAGCATATGGAGGGCGTCCATATATCATCTGGTATATTATGCAGCCACACGACCAAATATCCGAAGGTCGTCCGACACGCCAAGTTGTAGCGGAGCTTTTGGAAGCAAACGAGAGCGTGTTGTTCACCTCGACCAATGCTTCGGGGGCCATGTAGTTTGGAGTTCCGATTTGTGAATGCCGGTAAATATTGACCGTGTGATCCGGCACTGCGTTAGCAATTCCAAAGTCAATAATCTTTAAAATTCCACCAACAAAGAGAAAATTGGCCGGCTTAAGGTCACTGTGAACGATGCCCGCATTGTGCACAGCCTGTATGCAATGAAACACTTCGGACGCATGGAATCTGACAAAGTTGGGGTCAAGCGTGGGATTTGAAGCAAGCTTGTTTTGTAGCACATGTGCTAGATCTAGATCGCCACACTCCATGAGTAAATATAAGGATCCAGAACTAGCGGCATGGTCAATGAGTGAAACTACCCGTACTTCGTGTTTGAGCCGCATGAGCAAGTCGATCTCGCCTTTAAAGCCACGCACACAAGATTCATCAAACTGATCAAAGGAAACTTTTTTGAGTGCATATGGCTTTTTATCTTTGAGCGAGCGGACCTTGTACACTTTCGACGAGCCACCACGACCTAAGATCTCGAGTTTTTCGTATTCCCTGGAATTTAAGTTTATGGTCTTTTTCCGGCGATCGTCATCCACGTGAGATCCACTGGCCCTTACCAAGTTGGAATGAGCCATACGTTTTGCAGGTATTGCAGCAGGTACTTGTGGCGTAGGGTCTTTGACAAGATCGACTTTTTCTGATGATGACTCCTGTGGACGAGGAAGCTTTGGTTTTTTGAATCCATCAGCCTCCCTAAACTTATTAATGATTCCAGGAGAAACATCCCTCAAGGGTTGGCGGGGCTCATGCAAATTTGGCTTAACAAAACCATGTCTTGCTGGCATAGGCTTAACATTCAGTTGCGGGGATTCAGGACGCCGATTGTAATTAAATGCAAGCCCAGTCTGGGGTTTTGGTGACGCTTCTTTTAATCTTTTAAGAGACTTGAAGAAGTCAGAATCGGTTGAGACTTGTTTTTTCGAGAAGGAGTCATTACTGGAAATATCGGGTGGCAGGATTGGGATATGGGACTCGGCTTTTTCCTCAGGATTGACGGCCAGCGTCAGAGCCAGGACCAAAGCCACTTCCGAGGCCCGTTTTGGTGGACCCAAAGTATGGAATCGTCTAGAGACTCTCGATTTTCGAGTGCCAGAGCCGCTAGAGTTTGGGCGTATTCCTTGGTCCTTAAACGAAGGCAGCAGAACCAGACTCAGGTCTGTGGGGTTTGCTCCATTTGGAAGATTTGAAGATCCTAGATGGAAACGGTTATTTGAGGCGGTCAAAAGTTTGGGCGAGCCTGTAGATTTTCTAGCTTGTAGTAACATATGGGAATCCACATTTTCGTTATTCATTACTGATTGCAGCGTGTCTTTTTGCAAAGAAGTGTGGCCCACATTTTCACGGTTATCTGTAGTTTTAAGCAGTGGAAAAAAGTCACCAGAATGTGGGGTCTGACTATTTCCCAGATGTCCAAGACTGTGTGATGATAAGCTGTCCACGTGATCGCCAAAACTAGCCGATGTTGTGTTGGTGGCGCTATTGGAAGAGCCTATATTGAAGGAAGGCGATTTCGGCAGTTTTGGCACTTTTTGAGCCGTAGAATTTGAAATCAGGGGCGGCGATTGCGATAACGTCGATCCACTGAAACGTACCGAGAGTTTCCGTTTTAGCGAGTCTCTCAAAGCAGCATTTTGTGGCGGATTCCAGCCATATTTATCGCTGAAAACGCCGGTTTGCGGCAGTTTTTCATGGGTTTTGCCCGGGGTTTGTGCTGCTGCGTTGTTGCTGAAAACTGCAATCGAATAAGCGCTCATAGGCGGGGGTGCAAAAGTGTTATCGTCTTCCGCAAGCCCGAGACGGGTGTTTGGAAAAGACGCTGAACCGCCGTTCGGGGTTTGCATTTCATGTAGAAGAAAATAAAGGGAGCTTCAGACCGGGAAGTATGCAGCAAAAAAAGAACGGAAATAATATAGAAAAAAAGAACGGTTAGAAAAAGGAATTGATATGAATAATCCCGTTAAGAAAGTAGTGCCGGGTGATGATATGAGAATTCCGTGGCGTTGTTTTCTTTCCCTCTTTTTTCTTTCTTTTAATCGATCTCTAAAGACCGGGTCTGTATGGGAAGATTGTAAACAAAGAGGTGAGACTATTTTTTTTTTTTTTTTTTTTTTTTTTTTTAACTAAGGTTGCGCGGTGCGAACTTAACTTTTCGGCTGGAGACGCGCTTGAAGTCTTGAAGTTGGGAGTTTTGGCGTAGAAGAAATAAACAGCCGCGGCCGGTTTGAGTATTCTCCTTTGTTTTCTATAATCACCATTTATTCAGAATTAATTCTTTTTTTTTTCTTTTTCTCTTTCATGTATCTTTCTTATTAATTTCAAAGAATTCCATTAGGTTTTGTAGTATTGAAGTGTGGGTCTTCATTTATTGGTGTCTGATAATAGTAAAGCATTCGCAAGCAGAAACATGGGAAAGGCAACAGAACATACAGAAGCGTATTTTTATGATTTATGACAGTAAAAATTCAAAAATATTACTTCAAAGTTCGAATTAGCTTTCGAAAGTTCACGCTAATAAACAAAGAAAAGAGATTATGTACCAGGATGGGCCCTCCTAATCCCAGCGCAACTTCACTAGAACGAAAGCTTACTATCTAGTTGAAAGGCAAAAAAAAAAGAAAGTTGCATTGATTTCCACTGGAAGTTCGCTAGAAGCTTTTCAAATTTCTCCCTTTTAAAAACTAATTACAAGCTTTAAAACAATGAGTAATATGCTGGGATCGCAGACGACGCGTCGAAAAATTTGGCTTAAATTGAAGCTCGATAATATATAGTTTACATTGAGCTACCTTTAATTCACAAGTTTTATTTCCAAATTTATTAACTAAAGAGAAATTCCGGGTCATTACCCAAAAGAATTTGTGAATCGTTCAAAACCATTCCAGTTATCAAAAACATCATCGACCTCTCCATCGCTGTAATAATCAATCTCTCTCAAAGCCTGAGTGCTTAATTGTTCATCATCTTCGGGTATCTCGTCACTAGCTTCCAAATCTGGTGCAGGGTGCCCAGGCTTTATTCTCATCACCATTTCCTTAACAATAGCCAACATTTTCATCATGGCTGGGTAAGACTTGGTTGAGCTCTGTGGGATTATATCGCCGATCATCGAGAAGTAGTGATCTTTCGGTGTAGACATTGCTGGTATAGCCATAATCTCTTTCGCAAAGTGATGAAGTATAGGAAATGTATTTTTAGTGCAGCGATAAAACTCGTCGACATCTCCTTCCTCGATCCTCCGTAAAAGGTACTCTTTCATATCGTTTCCTTCATCTTCAGAAGTGTCAATGTCCATCGCAATTTCTTTTTCTGGATTTGCTCCACGCTTTATTCTTTGTTTTCCGTATTGTTTTTCATAATGGTGAAACAGGTTTACCATTTCTTGTTCGATTCTCTCCACCAACTTCATCGGAAATGAATCTCGGGTGCTGAAGAATTCGAGTTTGTACTTTGGATGAAGAGCTGTGGCGGTATAAAAAATCAACATATCACCGCAATCTTCATTGTATATGGGGTAGTATTCATAAATTTTATCACAAGCCGCCGTCAAACCACGTGAGATAGTCGGGTATAAGAGCAGAAAGGCTTGTGTATTGATCTCTTTCAGCCTTTCCAAAATCAGATAAACCGAGGGGATCGTCGCATAAATGGTGTCATCATCAAATCTTTGAAGCCCCTCCATAGGTTGAACGAAAATAAGAAGGACTTCGTATAAAGCATTCAAATAATTCCATTCAAAGTCGGTGATTTCGAAAAAGCCGTCTCGGGAACTTTCCACAAGTGGCCACAAACTAAGTTCATCGAGTAATTCAGTAATCTGTTCCTTTAAATAAAGTAAAGAATGAATCATTTCGAATTCAGAAAGCCACCCAGAGAAATTTTCCTCCTCCAATATTTCCTTGTCAGAAGTGTCTGTATATTCTCTTTCATTTATAGCGATATCAAGTAAACGGCGTACCATATCATTTTCTCTAATCGCCTCAAAAGTTTTTCGAACTTTTTTCGGAAATGTCTGTATGTCTTTGGGCAAAATTGAATAAATCCTCTCCTCCATTGCATCTGATCTCTTGATTTTAGGAAAAGCGTATGCCATAAGAGCTTCAACTGCTAAATTACACGCATATCCGAAACTGCGAACATCCCATTCAATCTTTTCACCCACACTTTGACCACGGTACAGATCTTTGAAAAGTGTAACCATTTCATCTATCACCGGGTCACTATCTCTAGTAATCGAGATAATGCGGTCATCTATCTTGTAATACTTAAGGACGCGGGTGAGAGATTCCGCTAAAGATTCCCCGTTTCGGTCTTCCGCTGCAATCAATTCAAGCCCAATGTTGTAGCGCTTAAGTTTAAACGACTTGTTGAAAAAGTGTACATTTATCCCCAAATACTCATCGCCGTTTTCGGCTTTGCAAATATCGACATTTAGTGAAAACCGGCCGTCATGCTTCTCAAACTCTTTTCTTAACTTGTCCACTTGCTGAAAGTACATTTTCTTAACTTGAAGCATTATCTGGCTGCTCGAAACCAACTCCAGCGAACCACTCCCTACATCATCGACCATTTGTTTCGTGAAATTGTGGTCACATGCTAAAAAAGGCACGTTTCCCCGAACTATGAAATGGGCAAAGACATTCTGGTATTTCTCAGGACTACAATTGCCGCTAAAAGGGACTTTTCTTTTTCTTCCCGACTTTGTTTTAGACTTGATTTTGTCAACTCTGAAATACTCCGTAATCTCTTTGGGTATAGAGGTCAAGCCTTTGAGTAATTTGGTACCCAAAATTGTTTCTTCTTTCGGCTTTCCAGACTTAATTGCGTCTCTGGCCATTTTGAACAACACGTCTTTGTGCTTGGATTTAAAATGTTCAAGTAGAGTCGTCGTGTTCCCTGGATATCTTTGGTTATATTTTTGGGTGCAATTTGGAACATTACACTCAATCAAAACTCTCTGTTTGTCTGTTGGTAACGAAGCATCTATCACTTTTCGTTTGAAAAGATTGAAAGAAAACGCAGGCGATATCAGTTGTTTTGATTCAATAGAGTTCAGATTAGGAGTTGCAATATACGATCTCGGGGAGTTTTCTGTCATTTTTATCGAAAGAATGAAAGTTACAAAAAATTTCTTCGCAAAAAGTGGCGTCAACGGGGCCTTTTATATTATATCCCAAACAATGGGGAAAAGCGTGTGAATTTTACTTGTGATTCTAGTGAGTTCTACCAACTGGTTTTGGGCCCGTCACGTGAGATCAGGTGCCCGTGCTTAGGGTTCGGAACATTTGAGACTGAGGGTCTCATATAGAATTGCCCTCGGCGAGATTAGAAACGAAAAATCGTAATCGTAATCGTAATCGTAATCGTAAATCACATTACGATACACGGTGAATTACGTTGAATCATGCAAACGCGTATTGCCCCAGTCACGTGCGCCTACCATGCACTACCCACCTCATGCATATGTTATAACTATCACGCTTTCAAGCTATTTTTCTTTTTCAAACGACATAAATATGTAAGTTTTCCAGGTAAAAGTGCAATGAAATTGGAGCTCAAAAATTTTAGAAAAACAGGGCATGGAATTCTTTATCCAGGTTGGAGGAAATTCTGGTAACCACTACACAACCTCCGCACTAACTAACTATGTAACGTCAAAATGTCGCATCGCGCACGGCTCTGATATCGTTGAAGGCCTGGCCCGCAGATATAGAAGCCTTCATTATTCATCAACAAAACACGCTAGAAATGTCGAGATTTGTTCGTCAGACGGCTTTCGACGTGGACTATGCGCCTGCACGGATCTCGAAGTGGCGGCTGTCGGTGACCGGGCTCCAGCTCACATACATTAACCAGCCCTCGCCCATTGTAAATGGCTATTTTGCAGTGGCGACGGAAATTGGCGACGATTCGGGATGTCCACATACACTTGAGCACTTGGTTTTCATGGGATCCAAGAAATATCCTTATAAGGGGCTTCTCGATAGTTTGGGGCTGCGGTTTTTTTCTGCCACGAATGCTTGGACTAGTGTGGATCAAACTGTATATACGTTAGCTACTGCAGGATGGGAAGGATTTAAAACCTTGCTTCCCATTTATTTGGACCATTTGTTCCATCCAACTTTGACCGACGAAGCGTGCTTGACTGAAGTGTACCATATCGACGGGAAAGGGAAGGAAAAAGGTGTGGTGTTTTCTGAAATGCAGGGCATTGAATCGCAAGGATGGTTCATTTCGTACATGAACTTGCAGAAAACGTTGTATGCGGCAAAATCGGGCTACTCTTCTGAAACTGGAGGTCTCATGTCCGAATTGCGCCACTTGACAAACACGCAGATCCGCGAGTTCCACAAGGCAATGTATCGCCCCAATAACTTATGTGTGGTGATCACAGGCTCAGTAGACGAAACCGAGCTTTTGCAGATTATGGACGAATTTGATGCCCAGCTTGCGCCTTTGGCAGAACAAAGTGCTAAGCGTCCATTTGTAGATTCGCCTGCTGACTTGCCTTTAGCCGCGCCAATAGTGAAAACCGTCGAATTTCCCGATGAAGACGAATCAATGGGAGAATTGGTGATTGGCTGGATCGGGCCGGAGAGCGATAACGTTTTAGACAATTTGGCGGTGGATATGGTGGGCTCTTACCTTACCGACTCGGCCGTTTCTTTATTCAACCGTACTTTGGTGGAAGTTGACGATCCTTTGGCCACGGAAATCGATTATGGAACCGACGATTTTGTACGTACTGGACTCAACTTCACATTGGGTGGAATCCCCACCGATCGTTTGCAAGAAGTGGATGAGAAATTGAAGCAGCTTCTTTCTGAACAAACAAAGTCGCAGAATTTCGACGTCAAGTATATGGCCGAAGTGGTGAACCAACAAAAACTTAAGTTTGTGGCTCAGACAGAAAGAGACCCTGCCACGTTCTCAAATATGGCCATTCTGGAGTTTATTTACGGAAACCCCGATGGGCTGGATTTGGCCAAATGGACGAAAAGCTTGAAAGAATTCGATACTCTTGTCTCGTGGTCGGCCGAACAATGGTGTGCATTGATCAAGCAGTATTTTGTGGATAACCATCCCGCCACTATTTTGGGCGTGCCTTCGTCCAAGTTGAACAAGGCGTTGAAGAGGGCAAACAAGGACAGAAATAAGGAAATCAAGGAGAAGTATGGCGAAAAGGGGCTTGAGGAGTTGAAACAGAAATTGGATGCGGCCCAGACAGCTAACGATACGCCTATTCCAGACCAGCTTCTCACTCAATTCGGCAAACCGGATCCGGCAAAAATCGAGTTCATCAAAACAGACTCGTATGCTGGTGGTTCTAATGATGGTAGATACACGGAATACAAGAAAGACGGTGAATTTTATGACTTGATTCAAGCGGATCAGGCCAGCAAACTCCCGTTGTATTTACACTTTGAAAACTTCCAGTCTCAGTTTGCATCGATCCATGTATTGATGTCCACTACTGCAGTTCCACCTCAGCTCTTGAAATACTTTTCTGTGCTTGAGGAGATTTTCTCCATGTCGATCCAGCTTCCTTCTGGTGAATATATCCCATACGAAAAAGTCATCACACAGGCAAACAATGATTTGATTGAGTTCCAGTTCGATAACGGACTCGAAAACCAATTTGCCGAACTTCTGAGCGTGAAAATCAAGTTTGAGACTGCCAACTACCAGAAGTCTGTACAGTGGTTGATCAACGTGTTGAAATATTCAGTGTTTGAGGAGTCGCGGATCAAAATCATCATTGAGAAGATCGTCAACTCGTTGGCCGATAAAAAGAGAAACGATGAGTTGATGATGTACTCTTTGCAATATCGTACCGTATACTCTGATGCTTCTCTTAGAAAGGCTCAGGACTGTATCAACACTGAGGAATTTTATAAGGAGTGTCTTGAAAAAATCAAGGACGGCAAATTTGCCGAAATCAAGGCGGATTTGGAAAGTATTCGTGATCATTTGTTCAACACTACCAACATGAAGGTATTTATTGCTGGTGGAGTCACGGATCTCGCGAACCCAGTTTCTGCTTGGTCGGAGTTTGCCAATGAATTTTCCGGTAAAACCGATTCTGCCGAATTCTCTCTTGACAAAATCCCTAGAGCGTTCCAGTTCAAGACCGATATTGCCAAGACTTGTTCCAAAAAAGCATATTTGGCCTCAACCCCTGCGAGCGAAACCACCCATTTCATGTCCGTGACACCCATTCCTAGTGAATATTCCAACGAAGATATCTATAAAATCGCGCTTGCCAGTGAGTTTTTAGGTGGTGTCGAGGGTCCTTTCTGGAGAGCAATCAGGGGAACTGGCTTGGCATATGGCGCCAACATTAGACGTCTTATCGAATCCGGATTTTTATCGTTTTCGATCTATAGAGGAGCAGATGCTCAACAGGCATGGATTACGGGGAAGAAAATCATTTCGGACTACGTCAGCGGCGAGCTTGAAATCGACGAGATCAGTATTGAAAACTCGATTGCGGCGATTGTGAACGAATTGGCTAACTCAGAGGCCAATGCTTATGATGCTGCTATCAACAAGATCACCGATAATATCTTTAAGAAGAGAGGGCCACACTACGTTTCGGACTTCTTAGCCAAGTTAAACACTTACACTAGCAAAGATTTGATCTATATTATGGAGAAATACTTTCTCCCATTATTCTCTGCAGAGACATCGCTCATTTTTTCGTGTGTGCCTGCTGCTAAACACGAGGCATTTTCTAAATTTTTGAATTCCCAAGGTTACGAAGTCAGCGTTGAGAAAATCAATGCTTCGGTGAGCTCCGATGACGAAAGTGATTTCCTGGATGAGGATTCGGGATCGGAATCTGAATCAGAGTCGGACTCAGAGTCTGGTTCTGAGGATGAGGATGAGGATGAGTCTGAAACAGAAAGTGAAACCGATGAGGGAAGTTCTGGCGACGAAAGCGAAGGTGAGGAGTAAACACAAATATGTTTTATAGAATAAACTGACACAATTAGACCTAGTACAACTCGACCGTTTTGAACTTCTGTGCATCTTTATCATTGGTATCTTTTTTCAAGTAGTCAACGTACTCGTTCATTGCGTTACAGACCAGGGTCTGAGTCCGTTCTACAGATTCCCACCACGACTCACTCTTGATACCTTCACAAGCCACCCATTGGGCAATGGTATAAAACTTCAAGTCCCAGTCGGTTTCACCAAAAACCTTCTTGTAATGACCAGGTAAACCAAGGTTTCTCTGTTGGTTCCATTCGAAGTAACCATCGGGTTTAGTGGCCAAAATCGGATTGATCTTAGGCCTGTGGATATGAAGGAAAAACACGCTGGGCGCAGGCACAGCAAGGTCCAGTTCTCTGAATTTGCTCACCAAGCCTCTGGTAAAATCATTGGCCTGGTTATAGTGCATTCTCAGATCGTGGCCATTCTGCAAAAGCCATTTGCGCCATGCACGAGTGTACACATAAGACAGCTCGGGGTCATATTGGACAATGGTTGTTTCTTGGAATCTATTGTTTTTATCCTGGAAACCAGCCAACCAAGTTGCGCGATCAACAACGTGATAAGGCTCCTGGAACACGTGGAGTGCAGGAACAAATGTGTCACGGTCACCTTCTCCAGGACTGCCCTGGTAGAACATCCGCCAGTAGTGGCTTTCACCATAAATATTGTAGTAGAGAGCCAAGATAAAAGAACGATAATGTTTACTTTTCGAGAAAACCATTTGGCCAGTCTCAGTAGACACGTGACTGGGGAGTCCGTCCAAATCATGGAAATGTGCCTTGTCCCTAGGTCTGCCGAGGTAATCGAGATGGCTTCTTCCGTTTTCCAAACCGCCTCTTTTAACGATTTCGCCCGGTCTGAAATCGGCAATTTCGTAGTACGACAGCGAAATGGTTCTTTGCCAAAGGTCAGGCCACAAGAGAAACTCGGTTTCCAAGTACGGCTTGGTGGTCAAAAGGAGATCAGGATTTTTCAATGGCATGTTATCGGCATCCAAAACAATGACATGGTCGAAAGAAGTGACTAATAGACCCACGATCTTCAACTGAAATTTCGTGATTTTCATTTCCTCAAGAAGGTCCTTGCCTACCTCTTCCTCAATAATTACACACTTAAAGTTGAATTTTTTGCCCAAGTCCTCACAGATATAAGAGTCGTATTCCTCCTTCGAATTGATCACAAGTTCAATCGGGAGTTTCGAACCAACTTCTCTCACCTGAACAATCGTAACCATAGCTCCGGCCATATAAGCACCACCACCACTAATAACAATTCCTTCACCAGAACAAGTGTTTCCTGGAGGTGGCGCCATCATAAGCAAATCATTAACAAGAGTAGCGTGATTGGTGGAAAAATCATCCATTCTTTCCTTTGAAAACTTGACTCTCGATAACATCGCTTTATCGTAGATGGGCGAAGCAGTGGAAAACTGACATCCAACAAGATCAGGGCCTAGCTCTTCTTCTGTGAGAGGACCCATTTTGGGCGATGATTTTTGGATAAGATCTTTCAATACAAAAGTGTACCATTCTTTACGCGAACCAAGTAATGCGATCTCAGCGGCCACCTTCTTCTTGAGTTCTTCTTTTTCCTTTTCATTTTCAAGCACGTGATCCAACGATTCCAAGGTGATAATATCCTGGAACCGGTCCTTATTTTCTTCGTAGTACTGCTGTTTCAATTCTCTCAAGTACTCGAAGTTAAGCAACTTCATATCGAAATTTTCCTTTGTGAGCTTCTTCTGAATTTCAGCACGCATCTCGGTTTCAAGGGTTTTTCGAAGCTCTTCTTTGGCACTCTCCTTCATTTCATCGTGAACTTTGCCCTTATATTCTTTTCTGAGCTCGTCTTTCACTTCCTTAATGAGATCATCTTTTTTCGTAGCAAGAAGCTCATCTTTAAGTTTCGAAGTATATTCATCGGTGAAAAGACCTTCAAGTGCAGCATCGAGACCATCGTTTGCATTCACTTGAGTGGTGGTTTCTTCATTATGCACCACGAAAAGAAGATTTAAAAGAATAATACCCACAAGCACAAGTGCCACGGCGGTTCTGGAAGCAAGGATTTTGGAAATCATCTGGATTTTCTCTGAAATTTCTTTCTTATTTTTTTGCTTTCTGCCTCAGATCTGAAAAAACAAATACCTTTCCTATTAACGGTAGCGGCTAATCAAGAAAGGTGAAATAAATCACAGCAACAAAAATATTAATAGATGAGCGTGAGCCAGATAACTTAGTGATGTTATTTTCTTTTTTTTTTTCTTTCCTTCTTCTCTTTAATGGACCTAATAAAAGAACGAAAAGCGAGCGAAGGAACGAACGAACGAACGGAATAAAGAAAGGAAGAAAGAAAGTAGGAAAACTTCTCTGTTATGCCGACTTCTGACCGTAAGAAGAAAGGTGGTGGCTTTTAAAACGCCTGGATCTCAGGAAATGCTCAGGATGTTAACTGCCGGAATTTGGTAAACCGATTTGAACGATTCGACCGCGACTGATATTTTTAGGGCGGCTGATCGTTGTTATCGAAACTTGAGAAGGAAACGCAAGAATGAAACGATAAACTGATCTCGGGAGAAATAATATACAGTTTTTGACCTTCCTGCCTTTCAGAAGAAATCGCAATCCGGAAGCAAAACAAAATTAATGCAGAAAATTGTCCAAAAAAAATTCAAAATAAAAATGTTCGGATCGGAAAAAAAACGAATATCGCTAGGGCGCGCCTGCATAAATATAGGGAATCTTCAATTGTTTTTCCAACGGCAGGCGCACGATAAGTGGGCGTCACAATTGAAAAATGCCGCCTGCCGCGTTTTTTTCCCTTTCTTTCTTTTTTTTTTTTTTTTGCTTTTTAATAAATTATTGGGGGGTTTTTTTTTCTCCCTGGCCGGTTCGCGTCTATCAGCCTCGCCGTTACGAAGCGGGCAAGCAAGTAGCAAACGTAGTTGCCGCGAGGCATGTGCGAAGTACAACGGACGGGCAAATTACAATATGGGACAGATTTTTAAGACATACTCTTTTACATTATACGTGAGTGATCGATGTTTCTTTCTATCATTTCTAAATTCCTTCGTGTATTTTAAAGAAACTTCCAAATTTGGTTGGATCTGGCCATATAAGCGTCGGATCTTAAAATGTGGGAGTGTTGATTTTTTTCTCACCTAGTTTTTCCCGCGTGTCTTTGGTTGCTACACAGGACGTATGTATAGTGTGCATATGAAAACAAAAGAGCCGCCCACATGCGGGCCTCCTGCCGCATGGTTATACCATATGCAGTAGGGTTATTTTTTTTCGGCGCGTGGGTATAAATTCGGGATTTGTCCGTCTCCGTTACAGGGTGCAACAACAAAAACGGGCGCCTTGAAAAAAAAAAAATAGGAGATTGTATTTCGATATTTCAAGGCTAGTTTCATATAGTAATGCCTAGACCAATTCGATGAAGGAAATGAAAACTATGCTTGAACTTTTTAGACTACTTTAACCGTTTGTCGAAAACACAGTAACGACGTGTGGATTCGCACACTAACGTTGTGTGGCATCGCACTTACGAACAAAAGCTTATTTTAATGTTTTGACCCCTGAAAACATATGGAATCATAAAGAATTTGAGTATTCATTTCAGTAAATGTAAAAAAGAAAAAAGGCTTACACTTTATAAAGATTCTAGCATGCTGGCCTCCTAGCGGGGTATGGCAAATTCTCCACAAAGAACTCCACAGTCAGTCTTTAGTTCCTTATCAGAGAGTGCATATTAATATACCCACGTCAAACAGATAGCAATGTTACAGAAAAACCAAGGTGTGGAAGCAGGATTTTTCCCTCTAACATGCGAGACTATGATTCATTTTTATAATATACATAAGATTTTTCAAACGATGACTCTTTTTGGCGCTTCTGAAATCAGTTTTTTTTTTCTCCATGTAAGATTGTGATTCTCATGTGTATTTTTGTGTCACGTGCAATTGCACTCGGCCGAAATTTACAGTGCCAAATTGAGCGCAAGAATTACAGTACTAGCTTTAAATGTGCGTGTAGTCTTTTCATTAAGAAAGAATATGTCTTCGTAACCGTCAAATTTTATCAATAGTCAAAAGAGTAGCTTTTCCGCATAATGCTAATTTGTATTCCAGTCGTCCGAGTACAGTACAAAGCAAAACACGTTAGTGCTTACTAGAAAGAACAACTTCTACACCCATGCATCCCTTTCTATGAAAGATATTTCTTCAGAGAGCTTATCATTTGTTTTTTCTTGCCGGGTTAATTTGGAACTTTACTCGGAGGTAAACCTTCACTGCTTGTGTAAGCAAGAAGTGATCAACAAAGCTGCTAAGTCCAACATTTTTTATAAATTAAAGGCCTTTCTTAATTAATAACGAAAAAGTATAAATAGTCAGATAATGATGACCATTAGTCTGTGGACACCGATTAAATAGGACAACATCGTTGTTCAAAGAATATGCAAGTCTTCCATCACGTGATTAGCTGGGTGCGACCTATTATCCGGCTAGAAAGAATACCGGCTAATAGCTTTAAATCTTTAATCAGGTCAAATTTATTAAGTAAAATTCCACGACTCGTCTTATACAGTGCTCAGGCTCAAACTTTACAATAAAAGTTGGCAAATAAATCATAAAACGCATCTTTTTCCCCAGCATACAATTTTCCAAGCGCGCGCGCTGATTCCATACTCCCTTTAGCTTGGCTCGGATGGCAAAACCCATTTTAATTAGAGCTTTCGAAAATTGGGCTTAGAACGATATAAATAAATAAACTATTCATGTCAGTGATCCTCGAGGTCGAAAAATCGGACTCACTTCCCGAGTTTTCTGATAAATGCCTTCTCCCACCTTCGCTTCTAGAATCAACGATGAAGTCACATGACTCTTTGCCACATCCGATGGTCTTCCTGCTTAATAACGATATCTTGGTTGGGGTAAAAGAATTCACCGCCCCAGAAAATAAAGTCATCGTTCCAGGTCAAATATGGGATCGGCTTAAGGCGACTCAAGCATCGTGCGTTCTAGTATCGCTGCTACCGAAAGCCACATCATTACGTATACGTCCAGCTCAGTTTTACCCACATGTGATAAACTGGAAATACTACCTCGAGTCGTTCTTGAGCACAAATTACACAACACTTTCGGAAAAACAGCATTTCAGTTATCGTGATACCGTTGCAGGAGTCGACGTGGATCTTATCGTTGATAATGCAAGTGCACCTTCGGTAGTGGTTGTCGATACCGATATCGTTTTAGACGTGGTGCCACTTAACGATATCATGGCGGTTCAGCAAATGCAACAAGAGTCTGCAATGATGAAATATGAGGATATTCCTCAGCTTACTTCAAGCGTGTCGGTGGATCTCGAACCGTTCAATAAAAGTACACTGCCCCTGATTTACAAGATAAATCTTCTACTGTATCCTGAGGCACTTACAATTCAACTTACTTCCACGGACGATATTTACAATACCGATATACTTTGCAGCCTAGATAAACTTCTAAACTTGGATAATTTTATGTGGTGCACAATGGCACAAGATCCACAAGGGGGTGTATCGAAAAGCGTCACCATCAATACGAAATCCGATCTTATAAAAAACACGCTATTGAAATCTTCATCTCAAACTGAACTATGGCTCTATGTTGTGCCTTTTGCGTGGGAACATAATTCTGCAGTCACACTAGATATTTCAAGAAAGGTTCCTCCCAGTGAAAGTCAAAAGTCTGAAAGTTTTATAGATCGGCGGCAATGTGGGAACTGTAAAGCATTCATAGAACAAACCAAACTCCCATTGCATGAAGCATTTTGTTACAGAAATAACGTACGATGCTCGTGTGGAGAAGCCTTTTCTAAGACCATTCCCAATACGCATTGGCATTGTGATAAATGTCCTGATATTCATGGAGAATCCGCACTCTTCAAATTCAAGCACGATAAATTATTTCATTCACAGCCTTATTTGTGTGATCAGTGTGACAACAAAACAGAGTTTGCCTCTTTTATTGATCTCGTGCAAAACCATAAAGCAGATTCTTGCCCTGCAAGATTGCACGAGTGTCAATTCTGCCATTTGATTTTGCCGCAGGGGGAAGCTACTTTTGAGGACCGGTTTCTCAATTTAACTCATCACGAAAACGAATGTGGTAACAAAACCGCCGAGTGTTATCAATGCGGAAAATTTCTTCGCAATAAAGATCTTGCCAGTCACATGAGAATTCATGAAATTGTGAAAACAGAAAAGAATGCAGAGCTTTTCCCAAAATGTTCCAATGAAAATTGTGTCAACATGTTTCAGGCTTTCGAAAATGATCTAGGATTGTGTCAAACATGCTATGGTCCACTATACTTAACCATTGTCGATCCAAATAATATGAAACTTCAACTGCGGATTGAACGACGTTATGTTCTCCAATTAACTAAAGGTTGTGGAAACTTGTGGTGCTCGAATCAAGAGTGCGCCACTGGTAATAAGAAGTTCGATTTGAAGCAAGCGTTGGGCCATGTAAAAGCCGAGCTTTTCCCAAAAATCGCAGTTCCATCTCTTCCGGCAAATAAGGGAAAGATCACGTCACAAACAAATCACTTCTGGTTTTGTGTGACTGAGTCTGTCCAACATAAAAAGACGTTTGTTGAAAAGTTGTTGCTGGAAGCGAACTATGGAGAAAATATGATTTATAAGGCAGTTGCGGTGCGTGGTGTAGATGGAGCCCGAGAATGGCTTCTGCAAAACGCTATCTGAAATGTTTTCAGAAATCCTGACACTTGAAAAAATACATTTGAAGTGGATATTGGCTTTAATGCAATCACGTGGCAAGCGGGCATTTCTATATTCTGGTACAATTGCTGGGGAATCCTGCTTCCATTGGCACCATTCTCAATAAGTCAAAGTTACGCTACGATAAACTAGTTTTTATAGGCAGTGTTTCGCTTTTAAGTAAACATATCAAATGATATTCAATTGTGAGTATAGCGAAGATTGGGAACATGAAATCCATCTCAGGATATGCTCACTCAAAATTACGTGTCAATTCATGAAACTTCATCCGTACTTTCCTTAGTGGGGGCTCTATTGCGAATCGTAAAAGGTCTGAAACCGGCGCCAGCAGTCCCAAATCCATCAACCATTCCGCCAAAGCGTGAGCTAATGACAGTACCATGCTTTCATAATTTGGAAGCAGTTCATCAGGAATTCCGTTCTGTTTGCGTAAGTTAAAAACACTAACATTAAGTTCAGCAATTTTTCTAAGAATAGAATTATTTTCATCATCTTCAGGGGGAAATTGCCGGTAAAGAGCGAGTGCATCAATCATATCCCAGTATACCAGTTTAAAGAAATTGAGCTCAGCCAACATTTCTAGATCCGGTACCCCTAAATCGTAGAGCAAAGTGGAAACATCTTGGATCTCTTCTTGTAGGCCCCGTGCATCCAACTCAAACTTTTCGTAAGCAAATAAGTAATGTGATACGTAACTGTTCAATTTACCAAAAAGTGTATTCAACTTTTCCTGTGCTTCACGAGTGGTTTCCTGTGATGTTGGTTCTGCTCTCTTGTCTCTCAGTGCAGAAGTTTTCATGTCATTCAAGGCATGGGGAACCGAAGTTTTTGGTTGAAGTTTACCTGACCACAACCAGTTTTTGTGAATGTTGGTACTTTTTTTCGTGGCTATCGATGCCAAGGTATAAACGAAGGCTGTTATAAAAAGGGACACCCTCATCAATCTTATCTGCTTTTGATTGCAAGGCCGAGTTGTCTTTGTGAGCCACTGAAATTTAAAAGAACCAGAAGTTTTTAATAGCTCCTTTTTTCAATAGACTGACCCTGGTTTTAATTGGTCGAGCGTGAAGGTGGTCCTTGGGGTCAAAACAATGGCCCCATATTTCACAATGGACATACTGAGGAATTCCGTCTCCGCTTTTGAATAGCCTCAGATTCTACAATGCGTGGTATGATACTCTAAACCATGCCGCATGTAGGTTAATGATGATTCAACTCAAGCATATTTCAAACAATTAATGGCTTCCCCAAGTCTAATCTTCTTTCAAAAATACAAGACCTATTTCTCGCCAATCATTATTTCTGATGCGAGCTTCAACGGTATTAATAGCCAAGAAATCCGATGAAAGTGTGACAGTTTGTTTTTCACCTCTTCAACTCTAGAAAGAATAAATAGCTACTGTATTCTCGGGATGGATTTCACTGCAGTCAAACTAAAGCTTTCACTGAAGTAGGCCTGTTCTAATAAAACCAAGACTGTTCGGGAAAAGGCCAACTATGGAAGATACAAAAAAGACAGGGAGATAGAGAGAAAAGATAAAACTTTGACATAAGAAAACTATATGAGATAAATAGCCCCTTTTCTTCTGTAATCGAAATCGAAATCGGGATTCACATAGCAAGAAAAGATTGGATTGTTACAAGAAAGTCTCGTTCGGGCAAACCAAACGCGCATTCCTCAAGGGCGACCCGGGCTTATCTTATCGGGTTTCACCGATAAGGCGCGATTACGTGTGACGTATTTGCCACTTACATTGCCCAAAACTCATGTGTAAAATGAATAAGATTATTTTCAGAGTCATATGCCTTTACAACCACTTCGGCAGCGCTAAAAAAAAAAAAGAAAACAATACGGCACATCTCAAGGCCAATGGACCTGAAATCTCCTCAATTTAAAAGACCTAAAGTGAAGAGAAAATAAAAAGAAAAACTTGGGAGAGGAGAATGGGGAATTTCTTGGAGCGCACTTTTCTGATACCGTGGTCTATAAAAAGAAACGAAGTCAGGGCACGTATCAAGGAGAGAATGCAAAAATGGTGGCTTGCTTTTTCTTGCCCTGATAAGAGTATCGGTGGTGCGAAGTTGCGAACCAGAATATCTCGCCAATTTCTTATCTTTTGTAAGAAAACTGTGGCACTCTTTGAGATCTCTCGGTAACTTAATAATGTATTCCAAATAATGACAGAAACAGAGAAAGGGGTGGAACTTTTTCTTTTGTTTTTCTCTTTCACTTTTGTGATCTTTGTCCGGCCACTCTTGCGAGATTTCGGGTTTTGGGCCATTAAGTAAATGGCCGCAGTAGAGCCACAGTAGGCTGAGTCAAAAGCAACTTAACGCAGCCCATTAAAACACAAAGTTATGGATTTAGAGCCATAACATTAAACTTTTTTTGAATCTTTAATTATTTAGTTCATTTGCAATCAAATCTTGCCTCCAGGAGGAGGGAAAAGTTTGGTGGTACTTCCTCGACTCGCCTAACAAACTATAATCACGTGATACAAAAGCCGTACCAGTTTATCTATCCATAGGAGAAGGTTTCTTTTTTTTCTCTATTTCTTGGAAACCATCCTTTAAATTTGAATAATTTAGAAGTATGGAGATAAAAACAACCACTCTTTTCATAAATTAGCAACAGCTCGTCTTACTAATAATCACACTGCTCCCACCATTCCAAAGAATCCAGCCACACAAGGGTTATCCCGAAGCGGCGCGTACTGCACACAGTCCCAAAAAAACCCACATTTGGTCACCCCGCGCGCAAGCCCCCAGATTATATAAAAGCGCTTATCGCCACCCGCTCACTTAACCACCCTTCCCTTTTTTTAGAGACCAGCTGGATTCTTTTTTTTTTCTATCTGTAAAGAAAAAAAATCCACACCCTCATTCCCCAAACGAAATCAAAATCAAAATCAAAAACACTCGCCGACTCTTACTAAATCTTTATTGATTAACTGCTTACTTTTTGCCTGGTTTTTCTTTTGCCGACAATCATCAAGTTCTGTTACTCGCCTTCAAAACTTTCCTTCTTTATCAATCTGCAGGTTCATTTTCTATATTAACTAGACTGATAATATGTTGCTTTCCCGCTCGGTAGCACTTTCCATTTTGGCTTGCCTTGGCGCAAACGCCATGATCATCCCCAATGTGGGTGATGTCATTGACACGTTCAAAGGCACGGGTCTTCTGGACTTGAAGCACGCTGTGTCCGAATCCGCCAAACAATTGGGCGCTTTGGGTGAGGCTGCTGGCTCTTTGGTGCCCTCTGATGCCGCTACCAAATTCGCCGACTTTGAGCAAAAAATTTCGTCCCACTTGCTCGCTCCTTTCTTGCAAAACGAGCGCAACTTGATTGCTCACAAGTACATTGTTGTTTTCAAGAGCGACGTGCAAGACAACATGGCGCAGTTCCACAGAGAATGGATCTCTGAGAAACACGCCCAGGATGTCGGCAGTGCTGACGCGTCTGACGCGTATTTCGCTTCAATTAAGGGCGCCAATGTTGAAGGCGGTATTTCTGATGTTTTCAACATTGCCAATACTTTGAGCGGATACTCCGGATACTTCTTGGACTCCACTCTTGACTGGATTCGCCGCGACCCTGCTGTCGCTTTTGTTGAGAAGGACTCGATGGTTTACGCTAACGAGTTCGAGACCCAAAAGAGCGCTCCTTGGGGTTTGGCACGTGTCTCCCACCGTGACTCACTTTCCTTGGGTAACTTCAACCAGTACCGCTACGATAACGAGGGAGGTGAAGGTGTGACTGCCTACGTCATTGACACCGGTGTTTACGTCGACCACTTGCAATTCGAGGGAAGAGCCAAATGGGGTAAGACCATTCCTTCTGGTGACAGCGACACTGATGGTAACGGTCACGGTACTCATTGTGCTGGTACCATTGCTTCTAGGGATTATGGTGTCGCCAAGAAGGCCGAAGTTGTTGGTGTCAAGGTCTTGAGATCGAACGGTTCAGGCTCCATGTCTGACGTCGTCAAAGGTGTTGAGTTTGCTGCCAAGTCTCACCAAGAAGCTGTCAAGGCCAAGAAGAAGGGCTTCAAGGGCTCTACTGCCAACATGTCTTTGGGTGGTGGTAAGTCCCCTGCTCTTGACTTGGCTGTCAATGCCGCGGTTAAGGCTGGTATCCACTTTGCCGTGGCCGCAGGTAACGAGAACCAAGATGCTGCTAACACCTCCCCTGCATCTGCTGAGTTGGCCATCACCGTTGGTGCCTCGACCATCTCTGATGCAAGAGCCTATTTCTCCAACTACGGTAGCACTGTTGACATTTTTGCCCCTGGTCTCAACATTCTCAGTACTTACATTGGCTCTGAAACCTCGACAGCAACCTTGAGTGGTACCTCGATGGCTTCTCCTCACATTTGTGGTTTGTTAACCTACTATCTTTCCTTGCAACCCGGAGCTGGCTCTGAGTTTTTCGTCGCTGACCAAGGTGTTTCAACTACTCAATTGAAGAAGAATTTGGTCAGTTTCGGAACTGTTGGTAAGTTGACTGGCCTTCCAGACGATGGCACTCCAAATGTTTTGGCTTTCAATGGTGCTGGCCACAATTTGACCGACTTCTGGACTGGCTCCGCTTCTCAGGAGGCTGTTGAGCCAGTAGGAAAGTTCTCCGAGAAGCTTGATGCCATCTTGGACAAGATTAGTGGTGAGACCGAGGACTTGACTAGAGATGTTCAGAAGTTGGTTTCTGAGTTCTACAACTAGGTGCTTAGTTTCATATAAGTTGAGATAGAAGAGAACAAGATTCTCGAAGTACAAACGCGAAAGCGTTTTTCTGAAATTAAATAAACATAAGAAAGAATTATAGTGAATCTCTTGTAGATGTTAATAGTGTTGGAATGTTATTTCTTTTGTCGATTGTGCTCGCACGAGGTCATGAGACAACAAACTCTTGGGAATACTCCAGTACATGTTTGCGAAGAAATTCATTCTTTACAGATAATAGTGGTGTTTGTTACGTGAGATGTTGTCCAGAATCAAAAACAAGTAAGATTTTGTATATAAACCAGAATTCGCACTATTTGGAAGCAATATGAAGGCTCTGCATTTCAAGCAGCCCTTATGAAGGATATGCATGGCCAATCAGTTTCACTGCATGGTAACATCTCACGTAACAGAAGGATATGATTTATCAAGAGTATCAGAAGGTCATCAATTATCTCCATTCATAAAGAATAGTATCTGGTGGGCTGTATTATTAATTTCGGTTGATAAGTTGAGGGTGCATATGTCGAGAAAATTTTTCGTCGACGCGCGGATTTAAAAAAGAAAAAGCAATCACTTTCGTTTTTCGACGTTGGACACGACGCCGCGCTGGGTATTTAAATTATTAATTTTTCATCGGGGTACGCGATGACTTGATTGATTTCTTTCAAAACATTGTTTATTGTAGTTTTCAGTGTATTGTTGTGACTTGAATATCTATTTAGCAAGCTTTCTGGGACTGGTGATAAGTATTCTTCTTGTTTCCCAGTTACACAGGAATGCGTGTTACATGCACAATGTTGAGGCACTAGGGTCACTTTTGACCCATTATATACCATATAAACTGCATGTATTTTTTATATACAATATATGCTGCAAGCAGGTATTATATACAAAATCTTACTCTTTCTTGAGCTTGGACAATATCTCACGTAACATGTTTTTAAAAGACTTGTGAGAAAAAAAAAAAATGGATTATATAATCCTTTGTAAGTTTTCATTTGGGTCAGGTTTTCAATAGTGACTCACGATCATTTCCCACCAAAAAATGGCCAAATGTTCCGACAATTTAGCGAAATTAGCATTGGCACAAAGTTGCTAAACACATTATTAATAAGAAAAACAAATTCCAAATTAGTAGCGAAATAAAAATTGCAAGATTTTGATGAAGAAATCTTTTGCTTTACCACATAGAATGTTTTGGATTTCAAACTTGTGGAAATTTTGGAAAACTTTGGGCGGGCACATGATGGCAAATTTCAAAAGCTATGAATCACCGACGCTCAGGCCTCGAAGCCGTACAACTGCGAGGCCATTAATCTGAATGAGATTTTTGACGAAAAAAATTAAAAGTCCCTCGAATTTTTTAGGGAAACAGAAAAATCAAAAAAAAAAAACTTTGTTCTTTTTTAATTTTCGTCACTACAAAGATTCCAATCATAACTTAACAATACTTTCCAATTTGCTCCCTATTTTTTGTCCTCCCAACTCTGTTCCATGGGCTTCGATTATACCCCAGAAACCCATCCACCAGCCATTTATTCAGCCGAATTGGCCTGCACACAGCAGTCTCAGTCTCCGGTACTGGGAGTCTGACTAAGACCAGAAAAGCTCAGATCACTTTCTTATAAACTTTCATCCAAAAACCACACACAACAAATTTCCTTGCCTTGAAGCTAGCCGCTGGAATCACATAAACACAAACGCTGCTCAGCCAATTACACAAACACAAACACAAACACACCCTGACACACATTACCCCGCACCATGTCCACGCCCGCCAAAAGAAGACTCATGCGTGACTTTAAACGCATGCAACTGGACGCTCCAAGTGGCGTTTCGGCGCTGCCGGTGCCCGACAACGTGATGCTGTGGAACGCAGTTATCATCGGGCCGGCAGAAACGCCTTTCGAAGACGGCACGTTCCGTTTGGCATTGCAATTTGATGAGCAGTACCCAAACAAACCGCCGCTGGTCAAATTCCTAAGCGAAATGTTCCATCCCAACGTTTACGCCAGTGGCGAGTTGTGCCTAGATATTTTGCAGAACCGCTGGTCGCCCACGTATGATGTTTCCAGCATTTTGACCTCGATCCAATCTTTGCTTAAAGACCCTAATATTCTGTCTCCAGCAAATGTGGAGGCTGCTAATTTATACAAGGATCACCGCTCGCAGTATATCAAGCGTGTGCGTGAAACTGTAGAAAATAGTTGGAATGAGGACGATGAGGATGATAGCGACGAGGATGAGGATGAAGATGAAGATGATATGGAGGATTGAGTGTGATTGAGTTGCCGCATCAAGACTAATCTTTTCTTTTTCTTTTTTTTTTTTTTTTTTTTTTTGTTTTGCTTGTTATGGATTTTGCTTATACGAGCATGTATGTAGATGTTTGGGCCGTTTGACCATCTAATGAGCTTCTGACGGATGTTGGAGGTTTGATCGGTTAAAATTGGATAGCATGTGACATCAGGATTATGATAGATGTGTTTGGCTCAGGGTACATAGCAATGACAACCTCCCGGGGATGTTCCTAATAAATTATATACAAGTATTCACAGTCTTTTAATTCTTTCGTTCTTTTTCGGTTATCTCTCCCTCCCTTTATTGACAGACTTACTTCAACCAAAGATAATACCATTTACGAGCATTGGCCCTCGCGATTTCGGCCTGTTTAGCTTCCTCGGCTTTTCTTTGTTCTTCTTCTCTTTGTTTTGCATACTGGTCGACCGTCACATACTCCTCGGGCTTACCTTCCTCGCCGATTTTCTTATCCCTGGCCAATGCAAGCAAAACCACAAATAGCGTAATGTAAATAAAGGTTTTCGTCACAGGATCCATTTTCTTGATATCAAACTGCGCCTTTCTGACCTCTGTCTCGGCAAGAAACACGGGCTCGAGTTTCTTTATTTTGTCCTCGGGTTTTGGATCCACTTTTCTGATTTTGGACGGAATCGTAAATGGTAAATCCCAAGGTGCTTCATGCGTATCCCATTTCTCGAAATTCTCCCGCACACCCCAATTTCCGTAGGCGATATAGTAGCCCAATTTTTTATCGTTTTCACTCAACTTCGTCCATTTCTTATCGTATTTCTCCTGAAGCTCCTTGATTACTTGATCCTGCTGAATCACATTCAACGATCCAAAAATATACGGGTTCTCAAAGACAGGTGCGGTATCGATTGGCTGGGTGGCATCATCATTACCTGAAGAAAAAAGCGACCCCATATCTTTAAGCGAACTAAGAGCAAGCTTTGCTGCCTCCATTTTCGCTTCCTGGGGCGTGAGTTTTTTGCCATTAACTTGTGGCACTTGACTATGGGCCTCGGTTTTTTGGAAAGCAGTGGTTTTTGTGGAAAACCTGCGTGTTTGGGAAAGACCAAGTTTCAGCACCACGCTGTTTTTGATAATGAAAGTTCGAAGCATACTCTTATGAATCATGTAACTCAAGGTGTTTATGAATTATACTGTTATTTTATGTTCAGTTTAGTCACCACAGTGCGGTTTTCTTAGAGTTAGGGCCTCGCGATGTACTTTGTTAGATTTAGGGCCGCGTGGGTGCGACTAGCTTTGATAGATTTATAATTAATAAAGAGTCAGAAACAGATGATCTTATAATATTTGATTGAAAATTTGGAGGATCCCCTGAGCTTGTTTTTTCTTTTTTTTTTTTTTTACATTTTCTTGTAGTCTTTCGTAAACCTCGTCCTTTCAAGTTCTCAAATCTAAGAGAGGATTCTTCCTACTCAAAAGCACTATTAAACCCGCGATTGACATAGTTAAACTTTCTTTACTTTATACGTATGGTTGAGCTAATGGTTAAATTTCATACAATCCAATCACTCTCTCCAAAGATTGAACCCCACGGACCTACCTAAACAATCCGGTTCATAAAGCGTCCGATTGCAATCATCGGAGCACACACAGCCTTAATGGCCATACATAATGCATCAATCAATAACGAGAGTTCATACAAAATCCACATGAATATGAAAAGTTCAATGAAAATCACCAAGGTCTGGATCTGAGGAAAGTTCTCCGCCACAACGTCAATTGGTGCAAAGATAATCCTCATGATTCTAATGTTCTTGATGAGCTTATTGATGTTGGAAACAATGGTTGTAGGGGAACCTTCATGTAATCTGCCCGCGAGTATTTGGGGTTGTCCATTCACATTTTCCCCAGGACGCACGGGCTCAAGTTGTCCTGTTTGAGGGTTTAAAACAAATTGTTCTTCTTCTTCGTCTTGCATTTCTGTTTCTGTTCCATCACCCACCATCGAATTCTCTTTACTGACCTTCACCAACGCTCGAACTTTTCTTTGCTGCTCATGGTCAGCAATATACTTAGATGCCGGAGTATTCCAGTTTTGTAAAAACTTCTTATACTTCTGACCCTTGCCACGTGATTTAGATGGGTTTTCCTTAATTTCTTCCATTTCCCCTTCTTCGATAAGATATTCGGGGCTTGCAGTGTCACGTATCTCGGTGATTTTCCCCTCGTCTAGATCCTGAGCAGGTTTCAAATTATTGAATGCGGCCCACGAAAGCATGTAATCCCAGAACGGATTATAGCTGCTACTGGGTCCGGTTTGATTTGAGGACTCGAATTCCACCTCTGTGCTAACAGGTGATAACTCTTTCTCCTCCTCAAAGTCCGATTCGCTGTTAAATTCCGAATAAGTTTTGGGAATCCTCATTTTGCGACGTAGTTGACTTTTCAAACCAGGAGATCTGGCATCCGCCATTTTTTCTTGTTCGCTCAAACCGTCTTTCGATTGCTTTTTCCTGATGGTGTCCCTACTTTGTTTCAGTTTGATTTTTCTGCCGGGCGACTTGGTCTGTTCCTTTTCGACAAAGGTTTCTGGAGTTGGATCTTTCGATTCGGGATCATCGAATTCACCTTTTATTGAAAGATTTGCCGGTTCGTCGTGGTCTTGTTTCCGCGAGTAGTCATAGTGTGCATAATCATTTTTCCCCAATTTGGTCTTCACCTGTTTCAAAGCACGTGTGAATTTCTGCTTTCTATTCATAACTCGTTGGTTGGGATCATCGAAAACAACATCTATGGGATTCAATCTTTCCTCTTCATCGGTTGGAAACACATCTTTGAATGTTTTGTGTGTATACGCGTTTGGCTTATAGTCGGGCGAGCTTTGAAGGCGTTTTTCTTGCTCGATATAAAACCCTGAAAAGGGCTCTTGCTGCGGAATTGAAGGCTCATAGAGAGAAGTATCGTCGCCGCAAAAGTTCCCAGCTTCATCAGCATCATACGGAAACTCGTGGTCGGAAACATGTCGTTTAAAAAACAGCCGGGCACTTCTCGGCTCGTTTGTTTTTAGTGGTCTGTTTTTGCGTGTTTCTCGAGAGCCGTAGTAATCGTAATAGTCAACCGGGTGACGTGGAGTTCTGTGTACTTTCCGCTGTGATGATAAATAGTTTAATTCTGCTGGCGTGATTTCTTTACCAAGATCATCTTCCGGCCCTAGATTTAAAGATTCCTCTTTTGGCGACGTCAGATTGTGTTTTGGGAGGAGAGGGGTTCCCGTTTCTGCTTTAGAAACTTGCAGCCTTGCGGATTCTGGAGAAATTCTTAGGTTTTTCTGTTGGCGATATTGCCGATCTTGGAGATACTCCGAAGTAAAATATGCATTTCGAGACACGTTCATGAGGCTATTATGTGGTGTCTGGGATTGGGGATGTAAATGAAGGAAATTCGACTTTATTTAAAATATTTTGGTCAATTGTATTTTCTGTGTCTGTAAGGCTTCACTTTTTGGGTCTAAGAAATCTAAAATAAAATATAAAGACAAAACTGCCTTCAATAATTCTTGCGATGCATTGGCCCAATCTGGAAATGTGATTGATCTGGGGTGGCTGGTATGACCTGCACATTATGCCCAATCGAGCCAGCAGCAGCAAGACCCCAGAGTCTATTTTAGTCGAGTCACGTGATCAAAATTAGCCATAACTCACGGTCCAGCTTTAGAGTCTTCTACTATTCTTTCAGTTCATCTTTCTTCTTTAGAAGATATTCGAGCTCTTTTGAATATACAACCTGGCCCTTTATTCCGAGAAAAACAAAGATGCAGACGATATGCAACCTTCGAAATCTTTTGATGCAGCTAAGAATTAATGGCTGCAAACCCAGTTTTGAGAAATAACGATACCTATACTGATGTTGAATAGGGGCAAGATACTCTGTTCCTTTGCTTGAAATAAATGTTGCTATAGCTTGCATTGTTTTTGATTGAGACTGTCACACTTCTCACCTCTTAGCACTTGGCTGCAAAGCGCTTGTGTTTCCTTTATAAAATCTGTACCTGGAATGACGAAGCGTCTTGTTTACATTTGAGCTGGTAATCTATTCATTTATGATCAAATAAGAATTCATTTCTTATCAAAGATTGACAGATTCAGTCGAGAGAATAAGATAGTGCACATTCAAAGGTTGTCGGGGATTATGCAAAGGTTGTAAAGCCCTACGACTTATCTTAGATATTCTGGTTAAAGATGGAACAGCTGTTTCTCAGTTTCATCCCTTTCTGTATATCTATGAATATACATATTGCAGCTTTTCTGCCACTTTCTTGCGTTAAGCAAATGTCCATTTACATGAGGCCGCGCAGTTACGGCTCAGAATAATGCATTTCTAGTTAGTGGGGCCGACCACAAACCCGAATTCGCCTATAAAAGCGAGTGCTCGCTCAACTTTTTTGTGGCCATTTTTTACCACTCTTCTTCTTCAAGAACAAAGACAATCAAATGTTTTTGCTCACATACGTCCTTTCTGGACCCGAGAAGTTGTTTTTTCAGGCTACAGTATTCGCCTTTGTAGGATTTTATCTCCATTGGCTTTTTACTGAAGCTCCTGAATGCAATCTGTTTGCCACCGACTATTATGTACCAATTCCAGGCTCTTGGAACTTTCCAACAGCCTCTGATATCTCTTGCCAGGAAAATGAAAAGGGGAGTGCTGAGGAAGGTGACTTTTATGATCCTTGTCTCGAATCTCCCGAGAATTCTGAACTCTTGGTCGAACTGTCGGTAATTTGCCTGCTGTGCACAAACGTGGAATCAGTGATTTCTGAGACTAAAGACAATGAGAAAAGCTCTGCTTTTCTTCCAGGTCCTATTATTGTAGTGGACTCTGTGCTTGAGCCCGATATGGAGGCTCCAAGACAAGTTTTGAATGTAGAAATTAACGGTGGCGAAACCCACGAGTGCAAGCCCACAAAGACCAACAAGAAGGTTGGATCTGAGGCCAAGAAAGCTGTAGACGCTGATGAAATTTTGGCTGCGCTTCTTCTCGACAGCTCTTTGCCAAAAAAGGCAAATTCTGAAACGAAGAAGCAAGGCAAAACAAGTAGAAAGAACAATGCAAAGTGCAAGGGTAAGAGAAATGCGAAGGCAAAGACGAAGACAAAGGAGAGAAAAGCATCCACAATAGAAGAGATTTGGCCAGAGATCGAGGCTGAAGAACCTCTTGATGATCTGGAACCAACTTTTTCGACGAAGAATCCATTCTTTCTTTTGTCTGGACTTGACGAAGACAAGCATCAAACCTTTTCCAGAAGCCACAAGGTTGTGGCAAGAAACATTAAAGAGATTGAACCGAAGAGCCTCAAGATTGGCGAACTTTCTGAGACTAGTGAGTTCACTTCGAGTACCCCTCTTACTGCCGAGGAAACTACTGCCAGCTTCCAAACCGTACATCCAATCTCAGCTTTTGACTCTTGTATGACCTCCCTTTCTGCTAGTAGTCCAACTCCTGATACTCCTGAAACTCCTGAAACTCCCGAAGCTCCCGAGATTCCCGAGATGCCTGAGACGCCTGAGACGCCTAAGACACCAAATACCCCGGAAACTTTAGGAACTCCAACAACTCCGGAGACTCCTGAAACACCACGGACAATAGACGATGATGGTTTTGACTTTGCGCAGTTGATTAAGGAGCGGAAACTTAATGGGTCTCCTTCAAGAGATTATAGGCAAACTTTTAAGAAGATGCCTGCTTTGATACCTCTTAAGGATACTGCTGATGAATGGAGAAAGGCATCTTCTCCCTCACGCTGTACCTCGCCTGTGAAATCTGGAAGTGCCGCAAATGACAGCGAGTGGCAGGTTGTAGGGAAAAGACAAAAGCAGCCTTTAACTTGGGCCCAAGTTGCTGCTGACAGCACGCCCAATCTGACGCTCATAAACAGCCCACGCATAGGGACAAAGACTATTTCCAAGGAAATCAAGCCCAACGTTGTTGTGTTGCTCAAGAGAAAACATGTTCTGCCAGCCTAAATTAGCGGTTATATCATGATTGAATTTCCCAGGCTTTTGGCTGATTTTCTGAGTTATTTGGACATTAGAGAAAGTTTAATGTGACCACCTAATGAAGAAACGCCCAAAAGCTCAAGAAATTATCTTGATGCAGACTGATCTAGATGGCAATGATATGTTGACAATTGAAAAACAAACAATACGAACTTTTAATAATGGACACCCGAAAGGGAAATGCTGGTAATAATTTGCCATTTTAGGGCACCAGCAACTTGCTAGAGAACAGAATTTGCTAAGATCTATTTTGCTTAGAAGATACTCGCTTAGTACGAATAAATACAATTTGAATCAAACACTAAATAAACCCCAGTAATATTATTGTTTAAAAAAGAATTACGAACTTTTTTCCTGAACGAAAAAATGGATAGGTAATTATTTGACGTCAAAATTTATGTTTTGGTGTTTTCGAGTAATAGTGCCATTTCTTCTCATTTTTTACACATACAAGTAATTTTTGCTAATTGATGGCGAGTACTAGAAAAAACTCATGCTCCAATAAAACAACAAGAATGATAAATTTTTCGAAAGAAATCTCTTTACGTCTTAATGAGGAGAAAAAATGAAAGTAAAAATTTTTTTTTGTCAGTTTCCGAGGCAGAAAGTTATTGCTGCTCATGACGTACTTTCCACAACGAGCAGTGCGTATGTTGGTGTACTATAAGCGCATTCTCCATTCTCCATTCTCCATTCTTCATACCCCAAAACATTTTCTTTTTTCTGTTACCTAGTATATATTGATCTTTGGCAGTGGTTCAATTTTGAAAAAAAACGAACTAAAAGACAAATTTGCTTATTTCTTTCAATTTGGGGCAAAGAAGAGACTCTATAAAATTTCCACGTTAAGACTGTGAGTCACTCATCAGACGCACGTCACCGGAGTCAGATTTTCCAAACTCCGAAATCAATAAAAAACCGGGGGAAAAAACAAAGAAAACTCTCAATAAAACCTAAAGCTTTCCACCCTTTATATTACCAAGTAAGATGAAAGCTCATTTGCCAATTTCAAAGACACTTTTGCTGGCTCGACGTCTTTCTAGTGCTAGTACCAAATCTCCATTAGCTAGTCATTCTTATATTGACGAGGAGTTTCTTTCGCTAGTCAGCAAAGAACACATTGCTGAGCATATGAGTGATTTAGGAGCATTTCCCTCATTTTCGAATATTTTAACCCCACAGCATTTTTACCAAAACGAGGTATTGCTTAAATACTCTCAAAAACTGCCTCATCCAGTTTCACTTCGGCAGTTGGCAGGCTATGGGAAAAAACTCACAAAGCAAAAGGTACTTGCATCAGCCAATTTCGTACGTCTTGAGCTTCCTATAAGATTGGCCATGCGGATCAGGGATTTGCAGACGCTTCCATTTGGCGTGGTGAATAACTTCCATTTGGCCCAGATCTACGAAAGTTATTACCATCTGTTTAATGCTTTCCGCAAAATCGGAACGATTTCGTCGCTTCTGGAAAACGACGAGTTTTGTAAAGTCATCAGTGCGCTTTTGGACCAGCACGTGTTCAACCTTTCTCATTTAATGATGGGAGCTTTAGAACTGTCGATTCTTGAGAACCTTCCGCAAAATGAGCTCGATCTTTTCATGAGTTCTATGCTTCGATCACGAATTAGTAGAAGAGTGATTGTTGAGGAACATTTGTCACTTACGGAAATTCATAAGAAACACCCATATCAGGAAAATCCACCAGATTACATTGGTGAGATTTTCCAGAATTGTAATGCCAAGGAGCAATTTGAAAACGTCGCCGAAATGGTCAGGGATTCCATGCTTGAATTCTTCCCAGATAAGTCCAGAATGCCCGATCTTATTATTGAGGGAGACGTGGGTGCCAGCTTCCAATTTATGGTACCCCACCTTCATTATCTTTTTGGGGAAATCTTGCGTAATTCTTTTGAAGCAACGATCAAAACTCATGGAGGTTTGGGAGAGCAAAAGCTTCCGCCAATCAAAATCACCATTATAGACTCGAGAAAACAAATTGTGTTTCGGATCTCTGACCGTGGTGGAGGTGTGAGTCATAGTAAGCTCGAATCGATGTGGTCATTTGGCAAACTGCCGGAACTTGCCCGTAATTCTCTTAAGAATTTCCATCGTATTCCTGGCTTACAAATGTATTCTGACCTTAAGGTAACTCCAGCAGGTTCTTCAATTGTAACCACACAAAACGGCTTGGGCGAGACCTCTGTAGGTGACATTAACCAGATTTCTACACAGACCAAAAAATCGACGTTGGAAAAATTGATCATGCGGCCACACAAATACAAGCTTGGCTTGGGATTACCAATGTGTAAAGTATACGCAGACTACTGGAACGGTGATTTGACAATGAACTCGTTGGAAGGCTATGGTAGTGACACATGTTTGACATTGAATAGGCTTGGCTTCCACACCAATGTCATTCAGTTAGACAGGGCATGATTTACATATGTATATATATAGGCCTTTTGATCGATACGGTATGGAGGTCCAAGGCCAAATGATTTCATGTTTCAATATGCGCTTCTAAGCCTATCTGTGATAAATTCCTGCGCCTATTAAATATTATGTAATAGGATTTCAAAATTTTAACTTCTATTTCTTAAAAACAAAAAAAAAAGTATATGCAAAATTGCCTTGTATCCTTTTTGAAACGTGAGCCCAAGCTGTGCTCGCTCCACACTGGTACGCGAAGTTCATAGTTGAGTCGGATCCAGGCCATAAGCACCAGACAAGTAACAAAACACTCACATCATTTCTTTTTCCCACTATCCTGCTGTTGAATTTGGGTATCACAAATCTCCTTGGGCTTTCCATTATTTACAAGTGTTTTTGGCAAGCATATCAAGCTCCCCAACTCAACCTTGACTTTACTGTATCTTTTGATTAAATTAATTCATTCCTTCACCTGCAGCCTGGCCCATCTTATAGAAATACACAAAAATGGCCGGCAATTCTACAAGAAGTCAAGCCAAAGAAGCATCTGGACAGCAAAATATAGAAGATTTTTCTACAGTATCGCCTACACCGGCAAGTCTTTCGAATCTAGTCTCTAATTACCAAACCAGTATAGGCATCCAAAGCCTTCTTGACCTGACTTCGGGAAATAGCCTGGCACAAGAAACAAGGCCCAATTCAACAGGGATTGTGGAAGTTTTATCGGGACCTTCGGGAGATGAAAATGCGCCAGTGTCAGAGCATCCAGGAGCCCGTCCCGTTGAGACTGGGTTGCTGGATTCAGTACAACAATATCTTAAGAATTTCCAGCAGGTTTATGACCCCAAAGATGCTGCCAATGTTGCTGCCAGTATAGGAAAACAAGCGACTGTGAAAAAACAAGCAAAATTCAGTAGAACTTCGATAAGCTCGCTCATAAACCTGGATGAGAGTGTGCCTTCGCTGAACGCAGCACCTAAACCCACTACACAGACGGAAAAACGAAAACGGGCGTCACCTAAAGGCGAGCTGGCGGCTAAAAAGGCCAAAACAGATACACTGAAAAAGGCCGCAAAACTGGACGCAAAGCCGGATGTGAAGAAAGATGCAAAGAAAGATACAAAAATAGACGCAAAGAAAGAGTCAAAAACAGATGCAAAGAAAGATACAAAAACAGACACCAAAAAAGAGTCAAAAATAGACGCAAAGAAAGATGTGAAAGCAGATGTAAGCAAGGACGCCAAACCTGAGCCGAAACGTGCCCTGAAACAGGAAACTAAGGTCGAGCCCAAAAAGATAGCAAAGGCGAAGAAAAAGACACCTGAAGTGATCTTGCCATCGCAGGATAAACCCAGTATTCATCCAACCATGACCACAGAAAAGGCAAAGGGTCCGGCGCCAGCTGTCAACTTACCTGCGCCCAGTTTTGTTGCATTGGAAGACCTGAACACCGGTGAACTCGTTCTAGGAAGTGCAGCAGAAGATAAGGAAAAACAGCAAGTGCCAATTATTGCGTTAGATATTCCACTTCTTGATCCGAAAAACCCCAAACCCGGGCAAGCAGAGGTGGTCGTTAATGTATTGAAACTAGCAGAAGAAAAGTACGGGTGGTCGGCGGTGCATCCTGAAGCACGCTCGGCATTCGAACTTATGGACGATGTGATTGATGATGAAGAAGACGGAGACGAAGAAGAAGATGAGGAATTGATGATTGTTGATGAAAACGGTAACCCATCAAAAAAGAAAGAAGGGGACAACGGGGACAAAAAGAAAAAGAAACAGCTGCAGCAATCTAAGGTCAACAGAAAGGTGGGAAAGTACGATTATGAGGACCCCTTTATTGATGATGCCGAGCTTCAATGGGAGGAGGAGATCACCACAACAAAAGAGGGGTTCTTCGTGTATTGGGGACCCTTGGTTGATGAAAGACAGTCCGCCAAAAAGAGCACGGCGAAAGGTAAGAAGTAGACTTGTATTTTTTGTTGCTGGAAAGGTGCCATTGCCATTTTGCTGCTTCGAGAAAGTCACAATCAGGCAGAGCCTTGATGGGTACCAGATTCATTATATGGGGTTTACAGCTCAAAGTACATAAATGGGGTTTTCAAATAGATATTATAATTAGGGGCAGGCATTAACACTTTATACTTACTAATATCCAGAAGCACGACTACTTACATATACTTACTCGGCAAGCCTGTTGAGTGCCACACGTAAAACAGTGACAGCATTGAGCAGGACACTATTTTTCTCGCTAGACTCATACGTTTTTTCTACCTCGGAAATATATTTGTTGGTCGTAGTGGTGATGGCAGAAATCCGCTCTGGTTTGACAAAAGCCGAATGCCGAAGTGGGATCAAGAGATTCAAAAGTCCCAGAAATGTCGAAAGGTGTTCAAAACTGACCTGGAAGGTATTTTCCGTTTGTGGGAAGGTCAATTCAACATATTCGTCAACCAACGCCAACACATCCTCTACACGACTCTCCGTAAGCGTGATGTATTTCGACTTATCATCTAGTTTGCGAGCCGGGAGTGGTGGAGCACTAGCCTTAATATTAAGCGATTTCATATTCTCGCTAATGTCATCGTCCGATTTCTTTTTGCTGGTGATCAAAACACGAAGAACACTGACTAGCACAGGCTTAGCGCCTTTGAATGGACATTCACGTAAGGCATTGATTATGAAAGAGTAGGACACTTCTTCCGGAGCAGCAGACAAGATCTTGGTCAACAATGTGAGCGTCACATAGCGGAAGTGCGAGTGGTTACCGTGATGGGTGACGGCGTAAAGTAAGGCCTGCAAGAAAGTCGACATAATCGGTTTAGGCACCGAGGACAACACAAGTTCAATGGATTGTGAGGATTGAGCCAGAAGACGCTGGACAGCATACCAACACCAAAACATAGCAACGTCAATAAGTCCACGGTGGTAAAGAGATCGGTGGACCATTCCTGGAACAAGTAAGCGGATTGTAAGGGCAATGGCCTGTTGCAAAGAAACAGACACAATGTCTTTGGCATTTGTAGAGCTGGCATCGTATGTGAAAAGGATAATCATGCCGCCTAATGCATCACCAACAGAGCCTGTTTTAGCATTGACTATACAATTGGCAAAAACGTTCTGGAAATCCACCACGAGCTTTTCAAACAATTCGCCGCTAAAAGACTCTTCATCTTTCGAAGAAGCAGCCGCGGCAAAATCAACAAGCTTTTCCGACAGAGACACGAAATCCTCGAACTCGTCCTGCGGGCACAAGTCGAACGAAAGCGCCAACTCGTTGAGGCGAAACATCACGGGCATATCCAAAACAAAGTCCAGACTAGGCCCGTTGTTCTTATCTGCTGCAAGAATTTCGTGAAGATGGTTAAAGTATGAGCACGTGAATCCAACGATTTCCTGGCGCATTGCCATATAGATACCCTCGGTGACAAGTGCAGTCAAAAGCTTTCTTTGTAAGAAATTCTCGTCTTCTTCGATCTTGGCCAAATCTTCAGCTGGCACATCTTGGGAGTCGGGTTTGGGCGGTGCCGTATAGCTGCGGGCAAAACTGTACATACGTTTCATGAAAAAACTGAAATCGGCCTCGTCCTCAGTAGGGTTTATGAAAAGACAGTTCATGAAACTGGACACAGCCATGGCCAAAAACCGCGATGGATATAAGGTATGGATCCGGCGCATTGAGCTCAGGATAAGCTCAATAATACAGTAAAGCTTGATCTCGAAAAACTTAAATGCATACTCTTGATTACCTGTGCAATCCGTGCTTTTCAATACGCTTAAAAGCTCGGTTGATTTGAGGAACAATTCTTTGGCATTTCCGTGAAGCGCAAGCACCTCGAAAATCTTGAGTACCTTGTAGACACCAGGAGCTGCACGAATACCGCCGTGGAAGTTAAATTCCGAGTCCACAAATGGAATGATAAGAGCAGGAATGTCCCAGCCCACCTCATATACTAATTCCTGGTTACCCAGCAAAGAATCCAATAGTTGTTGAAGCACGGCCTCTCGTTCATCTGCAGAAAACCTGAGTGGGTCTGCAAGATGGATATCCAATACAGTAGAGTATGATAAGTAATCTTTGGTTTCAATGGCATCTTGTGCAGCGTTGTCGAGAATTTCAAGCACCTGGTCGAAAGTAAAGCCTTCCAAAGTGCCGTTGCTGGAAACCAGCGAAACCTCTGCCTCTGAGTCCGACATTTGTTGGTTGGATTTCTTATTGATATATCGTTGTAGAAATGATGGGAACAATTCTACTTTGTCTCCTCTTAGTTTGGATAGTAGTAGGAAAATGAGAAAAAAAAAAAAAATAGAGTTAATTTGGTCAACAATTATAAGAATGCGATCGTAATTCCTGTGCATGGGAATGGTACACGGCGGTGCTGAGTCAGAAATGTATACTAAGATCAGAGCCAGAAACATTTACAGAAAGAGAAGGTGGAGGCATTTTTTTTTCTCTCATTCTTTTCTTTTCTTTATTTTTTTTTATTTTTTTATTTTTAACTCATTTAGTCATCAAATCCTGATGCCCTGCGGCGAAAATCCCTTCTCGATGGGCTGTGCCTTATTACAATAGACATCATCGTCGTTGCTTTGTTCGCACTGGGGCCAGGAGTAAGCGAACCATTAAGGCAACTGTAAGACGAAATATGATTGTATTAGGTTGTTTGATTCATAAGGTGAAGCAGGGATTTCGAAACTCTTGCTCTTGCTCCACAGATGTTTTTTTAACAATTTATTCATATATATATATTCTTTTCTTTTTGGCATTGTGGTGATCGCTCGCTTAATCGAACTCCCTACTTATTGTTCGTTTGTTACCTGGCTTGAATTTCCTTCAGATTATTTGAAAAAATCGTATTCAAACCAAAGTTCATAAAAATAGCCTTCTTTTTTTAATTATTCTTTTGTTTTGTACATTTCATCTTTACACGATAACCTTTAAACCTAGAAACATCATTCGCTGTTCATGATTAGATAGAGATATTCATGCAAAGTATCGTTGGGTGGAATATTTGGACAAGTTGAAATTCGTGAAGAAAAATTGAGGAAATATTTTCAACTTTCACAAATATTCAGAATGAGTTGAAGCTTCCTCCGCCAAAAAAAAAAGGGATATTCTACTTCTAAAAAAGTCTGGATATCTATTGATCCTCGTAGCTTACCCCGGGTTCTGCGCATCCCTCACTTAACAGAAACATAAGCAGTTCTCACAAGATTCACTAAACACGACCAATATATACAGACAGAAATTCCTTCATTGCAAGAAAAACACTCCCACGAAACTTCTGATTAGTCCAGTGTAGTACCCGATTAATAGCACACGATTAATTCATCAGCACCTGCAATTTTCTCCTTCAATTAAATACCCCGTTTTCCCCTATATCAACACATGTCCTCGCTCCTACATTCAGACCCCGAAAACTCCTCTGAAGAAAGCTCGACAGAATCTCTTGCTGGGCGTGATTTGGAATCACCAACTGAAGAAAAAGTGCCGCTTTCCACATCGACAATTTTCGGGAAATTGCAGATCTCAGAAACCCCGAAACCGCCTCGAAAAGTGGCTTTACGATTTCTGGCAATTGGCTCAACTTCGGCTATCCATCCATCCACATTCACGGTAGCAGAAACGCAAACAATAGCAACAATTCTGAACTTTCTCAAGAAAAAGCTTCGTCTAAAAACAATCTACATATATGTACTGAACTCTTTCCAGCCAACTCCTGATGAAAGAATTGGCCAATTACACGAGCTATTCCACACCAACGGCGTGCTCAACTTCAACTACTGTGAAAGCATCGCTTTTGGGTGAAACCGAGGCAGTGCTGGTTGTCTTTAAAAAAACATGATTCAATATATAATACAAGTACAAAGCGTTTTTATTTGACCAAGAACAACGAAGAAACACATCTTCGGGGTATAACAGCCTGGATAAATCAAACTAAAAAAGCAAGGAAAAAAAATTCAAAGTATAAGGAATAAAGGAGAGAAAACACGCATCACAATCAGTAGAAAATGAAGTTGGCCGAGCCAGAGCTGACGGTAAGGGTACAACCGTCAGAGCCATGGCCACCAACGTACTGACCATTCTCGTAAACACATGTACCGACAGTGGTAGATCCAGAGGTACCCTCAATCTTGATGTTGTAGTTAGGAGCAACCTTGTTGTTAGGGTTAGGAATCAACGACAAGTAAGTGTTGCCGCCAGTGTAGCCAGCGCCAAGAACAACTGGGGCCCAGTTACCAACACCAGAGCCGTCAGTACCCCAGATACAACCGTCTTGAACAGAGACACCGGCGTTGTTGACGTAGTACTGGGTAGAAGTCTTACCACCTCTCCAAGTGTAGTAGTTGTCAGAGTCGACGACAGACACTGGGGCAGTGGAGCCAGCCTCCAACAAGGTTGGGATGTTCATGTTCTCAGAGCCTGGGTAGTCGGTTCTGCAGATAGCAACGTCCTGGTTAATCTTGGAAACAAAAGTGGAGCTTTGCTTACCCCAGGTACACAAGAAGTTGGTGTTGGTGTTGGATCTGTACAACTTACCGTTTTGACAGTACAAACCACCCATGGAGACACCGTTGGCTGGTTGCTCAGAAGGCCATTGAGTCTTGGACATACCGGCCTGGCAAGCGTAGGAACAGTAGAAACCGTCCTTACACACCTCGGAGGTGTCACCGTTTTGGTTCATGATGGTAGTGAAGCCACCGGTCAATCCAGAGATCCAGTTGACACCAACAACACCTTGGCCAGTTGGCAAGGAGCTACAGTCATGAACACCATCTTGGAACTCGACAGTAGGGTCGACAAATGGCGAGAGGTCACCGTACTTAGAGGAAGAGCCAGTCGAGGCAGTGGAGGTTGAGGCAGCAGACGACGAAGTCGAAGTAGACGAAGTCGAGACGCTGGTGGAGGTAGTGGTTGGCACAGCGGTAGTGGAAGTGGAGGAAGAGGACACAGGCGAAGCAACAGGGGCCTTAGCAATGGTAGAAAGCGAAGCCGAGGTGGTAGAGGTCGACGTAGGGGCGGCTTCAGGAGTAGCCGTTTGGGTGACGGCCTCAGTGGTGTCGGCATCAGCATATTCAATCACAGTGACAGTAACGGCACGCTTGTGTTGATGGTGCTGGTGTTTACGCGAAGGAGCGGCGGCAGTAAGCGCCAACAAGGCGGACAAAACAACAGCGGACTTCATGGCTGGCTTAATAAAGGGAAAGACGATAGTTGGAAATATAAAAGATTTTTGCGCCGAAACGAGGTGGCAGGGATCAGCAAAAACTTGAAGGAAAAAGAAATGAGTGTGAGTCGATCTAGTTTAGCGAATGAAAAAAGAGGAAAGCAAAAAAAGAGAGGGTGTGGGATAGCCGGCGAATCGCGCGAATAAAAAGGGGACGCCGAATCTGCGTTTAGGTGTGTACATAAGTGCGCTTTTGCAAACAAAAAGGAGAGTGAAAAAAAACACCGATCAGCGATAAGTGCAGGAGTGATGCGGGCCTAGGCCCATAAAAGAGCGATTCGTTCTGGTTTGGGAACATATTTCGCACATTACGGCACAGGAAAAGACATGTCGTTCTGCACCTAAAGCCCAGCGCCGCACGATTTCTCTATTGTGTTTTTTTTTTTTTTCTTTTTAATTTTGCGAGCCAAGCCTTACACAATGTCCGATTGATGCCGAGGCCACATGAACCACTTACAGCTTCCTCGTCAAAAGGCCTGCCGAAACGATGTCCGCAAAAATTTTTTTTCTTGGAGTTTCGTAAAGACGAGATTTTGACTGCGCCTGCAATCTAGATCTGGGCTCCTTTTTATTTTATTTTGCTTATCAATTTTTAAAGTCTACGGTGAGGCTGTGCGACGGTAGCAATTCCGTGATTTTACATAGCAGATTTGCGGATTGCTCAAGCTTTATTTGTTGTCTCGAAAATGATTACCCTCAATTTTCTTGTGTACTATTTGGCTGGATGTGGAATTCCGGTACCCTGCTGTGGATGGTGTGCGCCATCTACCAATTACTCGCATTTGCCGCGCACGACCACTTCGTGTTGCACCGCTCTTCAATTGAAGCATCCCCCTAATTGAAGCCGGGCCGTTATCTTTCCAATTCAAGATCGGATATGGAAACAGAGAGCTTACTAACCAAGCCCCAGTGTTTGTGAAATTTTTACCATGTACTTTCGCTTGTTTTCACTATTAACACGCTGTAACATATTTTCATGTAACTACATACAGAACGGACGTAGTTCTTGTCTCGACAATTAAATTCCGAACAATAGTCCGTCAACAAACATAAGGCGTTTTGGCGTTTTCGACAAGAGGCAATTAAAAAAAAAAAAAAAAAAAAACCACTTGACTTAGGGGTCGTTATGAGCGAAATTGCCGTTTTTGGTATATTTATGCATGTCATTAATGAGTCTAGGCCAGGCCGTGCGTCTGAAAACTGCGCCGCATATTGAACGGCTCCATTTTGTTATCAGAACCTCGGTCCTCGGTCCGCTTGAAACAGTAAAATCCTAAGAGTCTAAATAACTAATAAATGAAGAAACAAAAAGAAATTTAATCGAGACCATGAACATGTTACTTTAAGTTCTAAATCCTTGTTAACAGTCACAACAACATCACTTTCGACCATCAATTCGTGTTTAAGTACCGCCACAGAATGTGGGGAATTCATTCTGCGACCGTTGACGGATGCTTGCGGGAATTTTTCGTTGTTCTCACCACAATGATAAATTTTTAGACCTTCACTTGTTGTCTTCCCTAATTTGTGTTCAGTTTGCTGTGTCCATCAACTGAACTGGAAACTGGAAAAGAAATGTTGTAAGAGTTTTCGTGAATAATATAACGTTACTTGGCTTTCATGTATGGCTTCTTTTTTTTTTGTGTTTGTGCTTCTTGCTGGTAAATAACTTGCATAAGAGTATTCATGCAGGTATTGATCGACAAAATGAATCGCCAAATTGAAGCGATTGATGAATCCTGAATAATTTTCCCAAAACTTCACATCACACAGACAACGTTCAATTTGAAAACCAACATTTTATCTTGAAAACTATAACTATAAATGACCGCCTAAAGCCTGTTTAGCGGTCCTCTTTCCACTTCTTCTATTTATCTTAAATTTAACAATGACTGGCCCATCTCGGTCTTCGTAACGTAAAAAGAAAACTTGCAATACAGCGATCCTAGAGAGTGCCCTCATCTTCTATTCCCAAGTTGAACCAAGGATGTTCAAGGGCCTCGTGTGCAGTCATTCTCATATTGGGGTCAATGACAAACAACTTTTTCAACAAATCTATGAAAAACCACCAGAATGTAAAGTTTCCAAAATTAATCACGTGCTGGTTGTTTTGATAGTTTACGCTCAAAGAATAGTCAAAATTGATGTTGAGCCCAATCCGCTTACTCACGAACAAGTCAATCCTCGAGAGTAGCTCAACACTGTTCACAAATTTCTCAGGCGTAGAAGAGGTCGGGAATATCAAGGTAAGCAGCTTTTCGTCAGTGTAATCATCGTCGATAAAACAATCGTCATTGTCTTCCTCTTCAGCTCCTTGGGAATTAAATCTTCGGGAATCAGCGGTAAAATACTTCAAGCCACATTCATTTTCCTTCTCCTTACTTGCTCTCACCATATCTTTGCCGATTCTTTGACCTGCAACCTTCTCTATCATTGCAAGATGCTCCAAATTATCGTGCGTCCGAAATACGGGCTCACCAATAACTAACTCCACCAAAATACATCCCACAGACCACATATCGCAGGGAAAGGACCAGCCTGTTCCCAATACGATTTCAGGTGCACGATAGTGTCGCGTGCATACGATAGATGAGTGGTACTCATCATCGAAAATCGCCGAACCGAAGTCGATGATTTGTATGAGTGGATTATTTAGTATTCTCAGGAATTTCGGCGGCTTTTCTGAGCGCCGCTTATCAGTTGTGCTGTTGAGATACATGTAACTGGATATCGTAGTACTGCTTCGTAAAAGTTTTCTTTGATATGAGTCATCATGTAGTAAGATATTCTCCGGTTTAAGATCCGTATGAATAAGGTTCAAATCATGGAAGTAAGTGACCGATCGTATAAGCTGTTTTGAAATTGCCTGAATATGAGATCCCGGGTAAGGAATAAACTTGTTGTTTTCCAAAAAATCATACAATGAGATTTTTAACAAGTCTGTCACAATGCTTATGTGGCCTCTAAAATCCAAACATTCTCTTAAGTGAATGCAATGGTTTCTATTTTCATTGTCAAACTTCTTAAGTGTCGTGAGCACTCGAAGCTCAATTTTGGCAGCATCCCTATACTTCGGAATATTTCTGATGATTTTGATGGCGACAGTCTCTCTGTTGATCTTATCGTAACATGCCACAACTTTACCAAAAGTTCCCTGCCCCAACAATTTCTGGATCACAAACCTGTTTGCAAAAACATCATTGATCTTGATTATGTAATGTCCGTCTTCATCATCACAGGGAGGAAGATTGAGTTTATGTGGCACGACATGGGTCTTTATATTGCCAACTTTTGGGTGCTGAAGAATGTAATTGTTGGGGATTTTCTCGTACATGCACTTGACCTGAGGCAATTGTGGAAGTGAGTTTGTACGCTGTTTTTTCATTCCCGGATTCAACGGTACTTGTGGTTCACGGGGAGGCTCCAAATTGTTCACATTAAACATATTGTATGCCTCCCACACGTCCTTATCCAATAGCAAAAACGAGTCTGAATTGTTTCGGCGCTGCCTGCCTCCTCTAGAAAGACTTGACTTGAGTTTGCGCTCCTCTAAGAAAATAACATCGTCGTTTTCATCGTCAAAAATGTCATCTATTTCTCCATACATGCCGTCGCTTTCATCTTCTTCAACAAGCGCGCTTTCATGGTGCGACGAATCTCCATTTAGATTCGATAATTTCTGGGAGCTGCCCACATAATTAAGCCCCGCACGATTGACTTGTACTGATGACACACCATCATTGGCGGCTGATTTGCGAGAATGGTCAAAGTTCTCGCTGAACCCTCTGGGCCGTTTTCTATTTGTGATCATCGACATTTGTAAGATGAAGGTAATTCACGCAAACTTGTGGAGTGTTTTCGAAAATAACGTCAATGTTTTTGATGTCACACAAAAGCTTGTAGCGAAGTCAGTAAATGTGACAAAGAAAGAAGGGAAAAGAGAAAAAATCTTTCGCAAAAGCAGCAAGTAGCAAATTCTTTCGTGGTTCAGTGTCCCGCGGAATATTTGAGCAGACCTTAAGTCGTCTGATTTTCTTGAACTTATGGTGCTAAGCTCAAACTGAACAGAATTGATGTAAACAAAGAATTCTATTCTTTCTTTTAAAAGAAAAAAGACGGTAGCAATATTTCGGGCCGGACGCTTAAAGATATACACGGAAATCCACGGCTCAGTTTATCAAAAGAACAGTATCCGATATCAGCACCAAAAAAAAAAGGGCACTTCTTTAAATTACACTTCACGTTTGTGTTTTGCGGGGGTGTGTCCCTATGATTATTCCAATTATCAGCGTGTTCTGGGAAAGTGTGAGTGTGAGGGGTATTTACCAAAACACTCAGCAACAATGAGCAAATTGCCTTGAAGAAGGCAGTGATTAATTTTCAGTTAAAGAGAACCCAGTGGTCCAGGACTTATTTCGCCAGAGAATCACGCAATAGAGAGGGTGCTTTTTGTGTGGTATCACAGTCCAAGAACGGTTTGCTGTAGTTAAAATTGGCCGCACCACTAGATAAGTGATATTAGATAGCAGGTCGTCAGGGGGGCCCCATGGGGGACGTGCGCGGCCCAATAGCGTGAGAACGAGGCGGCGGTCGGTTTTAGGATCTGGGCCCCCTCCTCCCACTTCGCGGATCTACACCTGGCTGGAATAATGAATGGGAGAAATGTGCGGGCCTCAGGTGACCCACTTGCTAGTAAATATTTCATTAATTTCGAATACGTTTCATTTTTCTTGGCCGTGTTTGTAATTATCACATTGCTCTCAAAAAGCAAAAACCTAGCATTAGTTAGTAATGTAAGTAGCAGGTTCTCATGCTTTGCAACATAAAATTTGAGTTTGTCGGCGAGGACAATGCACGCATCTGGCTCTTTCTGGACTAGTCTGGCTGGTAGATGTGATTAATGTATCTTTCTATGAACAGAAAAAAAGAAAAAAAAAATTGCTGGCCATATCTGATACTTCTCCCTTCTAGTTACAAGCCAGGAGCGTTAGGAGTTCGGACCTCGGATAAAGGATCTCCCACTCGGCTTATGAAGAAAAAAAGAGTAAATGGTTAGTGAATGCAGTACTGGCCGAATATCAGAAGGAAAGTATGCATGGCGAAGAAATTAAGAGAATAAGAATACTTTAAAAGTTTAAAACAAAAAAAAAATGTCACTAATGGCTACTGCCAATAATGCGTGCATGATTTGCGCACCTTCTAAAGCTAATCTTTACTCCGGTCCAAAAAAAAATATCTTCATGTAAAGAGGTCAGGAAGCATTCGGTCCGCGACTCCGCAGCTCCAACGTGTAACCCCTGACCACCGAAATTGCACACTTACTTAATGCCTGGAGACACGCTTTGCGCGTGTCATGCAGTACCTCAAGATGGTGGGTACACGTCCTGGCGATGTACTAAGCTGATTTAGCTTATGCCTTGACTCGGATTACTTTTTAATGCTTCCTTTTGCGGAGATCAAATCTAAATCCTCTCTGATTGAAGTCATGTTTTTTTCTTCCACTTTTCACAGCTTTTGACCACCCAGAGCACTTCAGCACTTTCCATCTTAGAAAAAAAAAACACCGGGCAATGTTCGTCGTATGGGCAATATGCCTGAACAAATTCGTTCAACGCGGCTTTGAGGAAAGCAATCTTCACTTTGCAGAAAATGATCACTGCTGGACCTTCTCTCCAGTACACCAAAAACGGGTAGATCCTAAATATAGAATCTATGAAAGATTTACTTCTTTGCCTTGTTTTTATTCATCGAACAAGGGCACTTTTAGACTCTTGGAAAGACCTTCATTTTTTCAGCCAGTAAGAAAAAATAAAACCTCTCTTAATATTCTTTCGGAAGCAAATCGGAAGCAAAGCATGGAGTGCATTTCCCCCCTCGTGAGTGTTACAAGCCTCAAACATATCGACAGACATACATATGAATCTACTTGCGAAGCGTCCAATCAAATTTTACAAAAAAAAAACAATCGTACACCATATCACGCGCCACAGGAATTTCCTCGGGGGCCTAAAACCCGCAAATTTTATCTGAAAAAGCCAGTTTTGAAACTCTAAAACATAATTATTTTTGGGCTTCTTTGCGGGAAGGTCTTTTTTGTTAAATTTGTGAGAAAATCTCTTTTTCTCCCGGATTGCAGGGTGATCCTTGCAAGAATTTGGTGTGCCACTTATCTTCTGTGGACCAAATTTTTGAGGAGCCAAAAAAAAAGAAACGCCTCAATATGCGGGACCTTCAAAAACCCTGGAAATCCCCAGAAATCGCGGCTCATCCCCGGCCATCCCAAAAAGCGCGAAAAAGAAACGAACCGCACATGCATGATTTGCTCTCCCAACAACAAGCAACAAAAAGCAAGATACGATAGTACTGTGCTGTTAAATCGGACCAAGCCATTTTTTTTCTGTAAATTTTTAAAAGTGTTTTTTTTTTTTCATTTTCTTAATTTTGCACAACTTTCCTTTTTTACTACCAGTGATTAACGCGCATGTTGTTTTTTTTTTGTTTTTTCTCGCTTTTCTGGTCCTTGAAATCAAGGCCGCGATTTTTTCTTGTATTTGCGCGAGCTTCCAAAGTCCCCAAGAAAGAATGTCCGAACGAAAAAAATTTCAGACCAATTGACAACTGTGACTGGAGTCATTTATTTAGAAGAGTTGAAAGAGATTAAATTCGAAAAAGTCAGTTGTGGTTGCTTTTTGCAAAAAGAAAACAGCAAGGGGCTTCGACCTCTCGGAACTCCGAAGCTAATTCGAGAAAACTTGTAAACAGAGGTGGCAAATAAACTCAGACCAATTATTAGTAAGGAATCATCGTAGCAATTCGGATTTCCATCTATTGTGGGAATTGCCACGTCGATTGCGGTATTAAAGGCGGAGTCCCGCGGCTTTTAGGCATGCATGCGCAATTGTCGACCGCAATCGCGACTCTGTGTGCAAACCCAAGGCTGCGGGCGGCCCAATCCCTTTGATTCTGCATAAAAATCCTGGACATTATTTGGACTGGCTGCCATGTATGTCAACATCTCACAACTCCGGGTGCTTGCAGTATAGGCTGACATAAACGACGCTGCAGCATTTTGTGCCCGACGGGTGCCCCTTCCTTTTTTTTTTTGGTCCAGCATTTATAGGCTTACATCTCCCTTTTCCCTCGCACGGGATACCCGACTTACAAAACTTTTTTTGACCAGGTTTTTTTCCGTCAAAAATCTTCAACGCCCGCCCGCCCGCTCATCAGCCCGCCCAACAAACGCCCAATCCATCCAATTGGCATTGCGTTTTCATTAACATTTTTCAAAATCCTTTTGTCTATCTTTTTCTCCCTTTCTTTCCCGCTTTTATCTCGATAGACGCTCTCCTTTGGATGGCCCAATATAGATGAGCGAAATGCCACCGGTGTCCAATAGATTGAGCATCAGATATCTAGATAACTTTTCGGCGGATGAAAATGGCGCCAACGCAAATGCGCCGGCAGCAGCACCAGAGTCTTTTCAAAACGACTCCGTTTCTACTGTGCCTGTGCATCCAAAAACACACCAGCACTCAAAAGAGAAAATCGACCAGAACGAGCTGCTGAACGACGCATCGAACGAAACGTCGGATTCCGATAATGTGAACTCTCACGACTCGCTAACTTCAAGGAATCTCGAGGCGCAAAATTTGGAAAACCAGACCACAGGTAGTGCTGTTAGCCATACAAAACGGCCGCCGATTTCCTCCACTACCGCTACCACATCTCCTCCCACGGGGGAAGAATCGGGCGAAAAACTGAACCAGAGTACGGATGCTACGGAAGCCACGTCAACAGGTTTAAATGGAACGGAACGCACGGGGTTGCCAAAGAAATTTTTTTGCAAGGTCTGCAACCAAGGGTTTACGAGAAAACACAATATGGTCAGTCACGAGATGATTCACACCACGATAAAAGTGCACAGATGCCCCAACTGTAATCTCCTGTTCCGGCGCATCCACGACTTGAAGCGTCACGAAAAACTTCATACCGGCGAAAAACCATTCCACTGTGAAAACTGTGACCGCAGCTTTGCCCGTCCTGACGCTTTGACGAGACATTTAAATTCGCCTCATGCTTGTAGTGGTCAGGCGAAAGATGCCGAGGATTATCCCCAGAGAAATCAAACGAGCAATACATCGTCGTCGTCGTATCAGGCATCCAAACTAAAAGAGGCGATGCAAGAAGCCGAAAACTCGCAAGAGCAAGCCAACAATCTTTCTCGGCGCATAGACGGCTTTAACGATGAGCAGCTGTTGCCGCTTGTTTCTGGGCCTGGCTCGGCCTCGCTTCTATCTACAGGTAAGCAAAACGACCCCGATCAGGATGCCGATTCTGGCTCGGGTTCTGGCTCTGGTGCCCCTTCGCTGGGCTTGGAAAGACCTGCTTTATCTGTGGTACCGATCCAAGGACTGGGGATGGGCCTCTACGCTCCTTCTTCGAGTTTTAGTGGAGAATCAGGCCACTCGAACACTGCTCCAAGACCAGATTTTGAGATCAACAGATGGCGCTCGCAACAGATGCATAAAGGCGAGCAAGTTTCCGAGAACCTCGTGCGGGGCCTTATTCAAAAGCAGGCTTTTGGCACGAACCCAACAGCAGCGGGAAACTCGGCAGCAGAAGAGGCGAAAACTTCCCTCGCTCCGCCTCCAAACATGGCCTTACATCATTCTCCGCAAGACGCTCCTCCGAATCACCAGCAGCAGTATTATCGCACATATAGCCCTTACCATCGGCTGAGTGCTAGCATGAGCAATACCGCGGCACTCAACAAGGCGGTGTTTCACGGCAATACATTAGGAAGACACTCAATTCCGGGTCCAGGTTCAGGGCCAGGATCGGTGTCTGGCTCCGGTTTCGGTTCTGGATTTCCTGCTACCAAGGAACCTACAAGTGACCGAAGCTCTCCGCAGAATCCTAAGGATGCGAATCTAGTCATGCAAGCGCCCCCAGCATTCCAAGCGAGCAGGGATATTTATGCGCCACAGCAACAACAGCAGCAACAGCAGCAACAACAACAGCAACAACAACAACAACAGCAGCAGCAGCAGCAGCAGCAACAGCAGCAGTATTTCCCGATGATGCAACACAATATGCCAATCAATACTCCCTACAGTGTTGGAAACTCGCCCCGGCAGTTTATTTCCATGATGCCCAACCATGACCACTGGCAAGCGCCACCTCCAGGGAACATGATAAGACCCGCAAGTTCAGGGTACTCTGCCTGGTCCGAAGCAAACGGGGCTAGATCAGATTCCGCCGAGAAAAAGGAGAACGGTAACTTTAACCAGCAGGAATACGTTCGTGTTGAGGCCTATCAGGAATTGCAAACCCACGCCAGCAACTTGCAGCTGCGCATCTCGAGCTTGGAACAGCGCATGGAGATGCTAGAAGAGAAGATGAAGCGCGAGACCAAGAGCAATGCCAAATTTCAGAAGCGCCTGGAGAAGAAGACCAAGAAAAAGAGCAAGAAGGCTAGCACGAAATGACTCATGGGGTAACTACGCGTTATCCAAATACAGAGCAAAGGGAAATAAGGAGAGTTTTATGATAGAATGCATTCATGCTTTACGACACGTTTATAAATATTATTTAGGAGAAATTTCTATAGGATTTTCAAACGATAAGTTAGTAGCCAATGATTCCTATTCATTGCACTCGCGAACTGTGGACTCTCAATGGCCATGCTGGTGCTTATCAGTTGCCCCAATTTTATTAATGCGCCTTTTTGCAATCTTGGTCACGTGACCCGCTGAACATCCCTTAAAAGATAATATCCCTACTGCGGAGGCAAAACCTCATTTATTAGCGCAATACGCCAACTCTTTTTTTTTTATCTTTTGTTTCACATTACCCAACCCCATTGACACGCCGTTTGTTTTTGTTATTGATAAAGTGTTACAGAAGACTAGTATAGCACAATCTGGTTCTATTTATCTAAGGATTTGACGTTGACAATCACCATTTTTTTTTTCTCCTTTTTGTTAGCCTGACGTTTTGTTCCGTGCCAAGTGTACCCTTAAATTCGCCTCAAGCACAGTATCCACAAGCGCAAGTACACAGCAAACGAACTTGACTAAAACCACCTAAAAGAACAAAGAAAGACGAAAGAAAGAAGCAGTTATTCATTTTTCTTTTTTTTTTTTTTTTTGAGAGAGGCAAAATAAAATAAAAACTGTTTAATGACTTCAACTGCAGAAGAAGATTGGTCGATCATTTCGTCTTCTGACTATGAGGATGATGTGGGATCCTCACAATCACTGGCCCGCATAGAAAGTATGAACGAGTTTTCGGATAATGGCGATGATGATTTAGCCGCCGCCTCTGTTTCGACTGTCCGCCCGGATTCTAAACAAGGTCAACTTTTTTCCTCGAAAATACGTGTAACCGCTAGGGCCAAAACCCCCGCCTTAGCCCAATGCGGGGATTTCGGTTTGGGCCTGGGCAACGCGGATGGTGGTGTTCGCATGGCCCCAGAGGCCCCGCAGAACCCAGTGCTCGCACCAATTGTGGCCCTGTATAGCGCCGCGCGCGGGGCCGTCAAGTGTGTGCAACGGGGCCTCCGCAGAACGGATACCGCCATCAAAAACCGCCTGCGGCAAATTTTTAGCCTCCCACTAGCTCGGTGGCGTTTGCACTTGGACGAAAAAATCCGGATACAAACTGAAACGCAAGCTAATTCCAAATTCAATTCGAAATTCAATGCAGTTTCTAACGCTGTGTTGGGGGTTTTGGAGGCATGGCAACACATTCTTCTCTACTTCGTAATCTTGACTTTTGCCGCGGGTTTTACTGGAACTGTTTGCGGCAGCAACAGCGCCATCAACCACTTATTTTCGCAGCATGTGGGACTGAGCTACGGCACGAGTAGTTCCGCAACTGAATTCGAACTGCTGAAATTTGCTGCAAGAGCCATCAATTCCGATGATCTTGTAGTTTGGGTCCGTAAAAGTGCTTCGTGGTTCACCGGGTTAAAGGCCAAGTGTTCCTCGAAAGCATGGTCCATGATTAATGTGGTGCTCTATGAAGACAGCTGCGAAAAGTCCAAATCCTGGCTCGGTTTAGGTAAGATCTTTCATCACAAGCAAGCCAGGCAATTAAGGGTATCAAAGCTTTGGACCCAATTTAACGGCCACTTGCATCGTGGTTGGCGCTCTATTCAAGACATTCATGCGAGCAAGTTTGCAGTATCGATTGATCATATTTCACACGCTTGGGCTTCGTGGGTTTCCGGAATCAGGAACGGCGAAATTTTGCTGCATGTACATGCACGAATTGACCAGCTTCAATCTGCCGTTGTATTCTTGGGCCATGGGTATCTTCGCACTTACGAGTTTTTGGCAGTAAAGTGGTGGCAGAATTTTGATGAGATTGCCCAGCCGGTCTTGCGGACAACGGCCACCAAATTAAATGCATCCTTTGATTCTGTGAAAACTTGGTATTATATGGGCGGGCCTGCTAACCTCACGGAGACATTGAAATGCGAGTCTAGAAAGCTCGGAGTCCAACTTGGGCATGACCTCGTGTGGATATCCTCAAAGACTCTGCAGCTCTCGGACTCGGTGTCCCATATCGCCTCAGAGTGCCACACACGGGTTGATACAATAGAGAAGCGCGAACACTTGTTTAACACAGTCAAAGCGACCTCCAAAAAAGGATTCGAGCTTTTCAACAGAAGACTCCAGCTTGCTGCACTTGATGCTTACAATTTATCGAAGAGCGTGGCTGCACAGGTGCGCCGCTAAGATTTTGGGGTACAGCATCTCGTTTTACCTCGCCTTTTACGGAACAGAATGCCGCAGGTACTACCTGGTATGAGGCTGTGATTATTATCATTTTTTTTTTCTTTCTTTCACTTGCCATGGCCATTCTTCTTATTGTTTGATTTCATCTTATTGTATATCCTGAGGTTGCTGCGAAGAAGTGAATATGTATTGCCAGTGTTGGAACTCCGCTACCAACGCGAGATTGCAGAACAAGTACGGTACTGAGTCAGACTTGTTTTGAAAGAGGTTTCTAGGGCTGGATTCCCGAAGCTAAAGCATGATTATCACTCGTCCCTTCCTCAATTTTTATAAGTATTATTTTACTATTTTCATTCTTCTTCTTACCTCTATAAAAACTTAAAACTTATTGTTGTTATTCAACGGCCTGCGAATTGATCGCGCGAGGCATTCCGCCCCAATTATTTGGGCCGCACACGGCCTTTTCGTCCATTCTCACTAAAAGTTTAACACGACTCGACAACTTGCCCCCCACAACGTAAAAAAGACATCAGGATAATCTGCAAATAAGCAATGGGTATGTTCCGAGCTGTATCAAAATTTCCCGTTTCACTTCCAGCATACTAACCAATACCCCAGGTATTCCTAAATTTTTCCGCTTCATTTCGGAAAGATGGCCATTGATTTCCCAGCTTATTGCTGGGGACAATATTCCAGAATTCGATAACTTATATCTTGACATGAACTCGATTTTGCACACGTGCACACATTCGGACGACGATACTTTGCACCGTATGACCGAGGACCAGATGTACCTGGCGATTTTCAACTATATTGACCATTTGTTTGATATCATTAAACCAAAGGAGGTGTTTTATATGGCCATCGATGGTGTGGCTCCTAGAGCAAAAATGAACCAGCAAAGAGCTCGTAGATTCAGAACCGCCTACGAGGCAGAGCAAAACTTGCGGAAGGCTATAAGTCAGGGAGCAGAAATTCCCAAAGAGGATCCGTTCGACTCAAATGCCATTACTCCAGGTACAGAATTTATGGCGAAGTTGACAGAAAACTTGAAGTACTTCATCCACAAGAAAATGTCGGAGGACCCCCGTTGGGCCAATATCAAGATTATATTGCTGGGTCACGAGGTGCCCGGTGAGGGAGAGCATAAAATCATGCAATTTATCAGAGCCATGAAATCCCAAAAGGATTATAACGCTAACATGAGACACTGTATTTACGGATTAGACGCCGACTTGATCGTGTTGGGTCTTGTTACTCACGACCCGCACTTTTCGTTACTCAGAGAAGAAGTGACGTTTGGGCCCAAGTCCCGTAAGAAATCGGGTGATGTGCACGATCAAAAATTCTTCTTGTTGCACTTATCGTTGTTGAGAGAATATATGGAGTTGGAATTCAAGGACTTGGATGGCCAGCTTTCATTTGACTACAACTTCGAGAGAATATTAGACGACTTCATCTTGATTATGTACGTTATTGGTAATGATTTCTTGCCCCATTTGCCCGATTTGCACATCAACAAGGGTGCCTTCCCACTTTTGATTGGTGCTTTTAAGCAAAGTATTAGGCATATGGATGGCTACCTCAATGAAGGTGGAAAAATCAATTTCCAGCGTTTATCGATCTGGCTCGACTACTTGTCAGAGTTTGAGTTGGAAAACTTCGAAAACGATAGCGTGGATGTTGAATGGTTTAACAAACGTCTCGAGGATATCTCCATTAGTGGCGAGAAAAAGAGAGAGCGTACGGGTAAATCGTTGATTTTGAAGGACGAGAAAACCTTGGTCCATATTCTCAGAGACTGGTTCTTAAACACTGCCACCAAACCCATTTCTGAGATCACCGAGTTGGCCAATCAAGACAAGCTTCCTTCCTTCAAATTGCCCACTGAGTTAGCCAAGAAGAACTTGGAGTTTTTGAAGACCTTGGCCTTGGAGACTGGAATTCTCCTAGTCCACTCAAGATCAAACGATACTTATGAGGCCATTGTTGATGTAGATGGCATTTCTCCTTATGAGACCGATGAGGAATACCAGGCTAGAGTGGCAGAAATCAGAAGAACAATCAAAAAATACCAGTCCTCCAACATGTTTGCCTCCGAGGAATTGGTCCAGGAAGCAAGGGATCTTTATGACCAGAAGTTTGTTCAATCGAAGGATAGGTACTACAAGGAAAAGTTGCACTTTTCCATTCACGACGAGGACGAGATGGTCGCTCTCACCAGACATTACTGCGAAGGTTTGCAGTGGGTTTTGTACTACTACTACAAAGGTTGTCCTTCGTGGAACTGGTTTTACAGATACCACTACTCTCCCAGAATTTCGGATATTAACAAGGGTATCCACGATATGATTGCGAAAAACGAAACCGAAATCAAGTTTGACCTTGCGAAACCATTTAGACCATTTGAGCAATTAATGGCCGTGTTGCCTGCCAGATCGAAGAGATTGATTCCAGATGTCTATAGACCATTGATGACAGACGAACGCTCGCCTCTTATTGATTTCTATCCGGAAGAAGTCGATGTGGACCTTAATGGAAAAACCGCTTCGTGGGAAGCTGTTGTTTTGTTGAGTTTTGTGGATGAAAAACGATTACTTGATGTTTTGAAGCCAATTGAGGCCAAACTCACTCCTGAAGAAACCAAAAGAAACTCTTATGGAAAAGATATTGTTTTCATTTACAACCCTCAAAACGACTCTCTCTATCCAACACCTCTTCCAGGTTTCTACCACGATCTTGAGCATGACAGATGTTACGAGGAGATTTTAGCACTCCCACCAATCGATCCTAACTTCAAATTTGAACTTCCTAAAGGTGCCAAATTAGGAAAGAACTTGTTGGCTGGCTTTCCAACACTTCATACTTTGCCATTCAACTCCAGATTGGCGTTGCAGGAGGTTAAAGTATTCAACAACCCATCAAGATCTGAGTCCATGATCTTGAGTCTCGAAAACCACTGGGGTGAATTCACGATCAACCAGTTCGTTAACAAGTACGTGGGCAAGATTGTGTACAGCAAATGGCCTTTCCTTAGTGAGTCGAGAGTCGTATCTGTTTGGGATCGTGAAAATAAATACGAGTTCTACAAGCAAGGTAATGAAAAGAAGGTCGATGCCCAGCCTTTGAGTGAACAAGAGATGATGGAATTCCGCACCAACACCAGAAACTTGGCTCTTGAATATCAAAAAACCCAAGGTGTGATTGTTGGCCGCATCGACGCGGTTGTGTTTGTTCAAAGGGTTACTGGCTTGGTCAGAACTCAAAGAGGAGCTTACGCCAAAACCTTCTCTGACCAATTGGAACCTTTCCCACTCCAGCTTATTGTGGACAAGGTTCAAAACGAAGACCCAAGATTTGCCAGCAGAGGACCAATGCCTATTGAACAAGAATTCCCTAAAGACCTCCCTGTTGTGTTTTTGGGAGCTTTCGCATATGGTGCACCTGCTGTTGTTGCGGGTCATACGCAACCAGATAAGCTCAACATTCGTATTGATAAGATTCTGTCAGCTTTGGAGCCTAATATCGGTAAGAAGAGATTGGAAATTGAAAAGCGGGAGATCAAATATTTGCCTTCGTTTGAAGTATCGAAAGTTTTGAAAATCTCCGGATTCTTCTTATCCAAGATCACAGGCTCTTTCATGTTGAAGGATGGAGGAAGCAAGGTGAACGTCGGTTTGGATGTCAAGTTTGAAAGTCGTCGTATCAAGGTGTTGGGATATTCTAGAAAGTCCTCCAAATTCTGGGAATTCTCTCCATTGACTATTCAGTTGATCAAAGACTATAGAGCTAAGTTCCCCAAATTTTTCAATACTTTACAAAACTTGAAGAACATGAACGATATGCCCAAGGTTTCTGAGGTCAGTGACAGTGCTGAGATTAAGGCTATTAGCCAGTGGTTGAAGAGCGCCAAGGCAGACATGAACCAGGTTTCCTTAGAGTCCGAGTCTTTGACAAAGTTCAGTATTACCGCCATTGAAAACTTTATGGATGACTACATCAGCAAGCCATTGCCCTTGGACAAGAAGGATGTGAAGGGTGTTCCAATGCAAGCCATCATCAACCCAAGTGTCTCTTCTGAATTGTTGAGGGCCCAGAGATTTGACTTGGGTGACAGAGTTATCTACGTTCAAGAATCGGGTAAAGTTCCTAAATTAAGCAAGGGTACCGTTGTTGCAATTCAAGCAGAGGGAAGAAACACATTCTTGTCCGTTGTTTTCGATGTTCCGCTCGTTGGAGGTAACAACATGGGCGGTAAGTTGAGAAGCAACAGAGGAACCGTTGTGGACTCGTCTTTGGTGTTGAACATAACCAATAGACAGCTTGTTTACCATTCTGCCGCTTCCAAGAACAAGAAGCCTGTGAGCAATGCTGAGAGACAGGCCAGACTTAAGCAAGCTGAGGAAGCGAAAGCGAAGAAGGCACAAGTGGAACAGCATGCTGCTAAGGAAGTTAATGCCAAGAAAACCAATGAAATTTTGGCATTGTTGAAGAAGGGCAAGGATGGTGCCGACGCCCCACCTTCTTCTGAAAACCCCGAGGAAAAAGCTGTTTCTGACACGAAGGAGGATCTCAACGGAGCAGCCAACCACGACAAGGAGGCTGTGAAGCAGGTTTATGACCAAATCTTCAACAATGTGATGAGCCAGGGCCAACCCATTGGAGGCATGCACCCTGGGCCACAGTTTGTGACCCCAGGCCCTGCATTCATTGGTCAGCCTCAAGGATTTGTCGGAATCCCGGCCGTCCCAGGAATCCCATTGCCACCACAATTTGTTCAGCAACAGCCAATGCACTTCACTCCTGCGCCCCCTGCGCCTGATTCAGCGAATGGTGTAAAAAACGAACCCTCCGGTTCTGCACCCAACAGCAACGGCCTGAGCCGTGGTGGCAGAGGCAGGGGATCTGGAAGAGGCGGCAGAGGCGGTAGAGGCGGCAGAGGTGGCAGAGGATCTTTCCGTGGAAGAGGAAGAGGCCAAAGTGCAGCAAGCTCCGAGTAATCTTTCCCAATTGCCTACGTGATGGAGTAGCACGGTATCATTTCGTTTAGATTAGCTTCGTTTAGCTAAGTTAGCTTAGTTTAACAAGAATAGTATTGATTTATTTACAAGGCATCTCAATTGTCTTTTTCAGTAGGAGATTGTTTGGAATTATGCAGATTATGCCGGGTTGAAGTGCTATCACCAGGTAAATTCACTAGCCCAAGCAGATCCCAATCGGATTTGTCCATGAGCTGGTTGTCCATTCTACATCCAAGATACTTTTTGGCCAACGCCCGACAATTAGGGGCGTTTTTGTTCTCGGTATATTTCATACATTTGAGGTAATCCATCATTTGTTGCTTACACTCCCCGAGATGGTCCAAGGGAAATGATCCTCTCTCCGGGGGAGTCGGCGTCCACGATCTGAAATTACCACCTTTAATGTTAGTACTTGCTAAAGTAATTTATAATCATTTGCTAAGAATATAACCTGTGTTGGCATACCTGGTGCACCACTAGCCATTTGAGAATATTGGTGAGTGGTGGAACCAGAACTGGCACGTGAAGTTGAGCTCGAAAAGACCACAGCTGCGACTGCGAATCGTGCAACGGGCACGTGAGCGTATTTTGCAGAATGTCAGGACATTCAGTAAATAAATTTAGAAGTTGGCTTTGATAATTGGAGTTCAGGGTTTTGAAAACCGTGACTTTAAAATTTTATTACAACAGACTCCTCGAGTATTTTAATTAAGGATTGTAATCTAGGCGGAGACAACCCGTCAACATCTGGTGAAATCACGGATCTCGGTCGATTTTGCCTTTAATACTCAAAATTTGGACATATCAAGCCTTCAAATATTCGAATAAACTGGTTATTTAAACAAAAAATTAAGTAAGAAAGTTTACATATGATATGGAAAAGAATTGCCCGGAAATGAACATTCAAGGATACAACTCTAAAATCAATGTCATTTTTGGCTGATGAGCCTTCAGTATGGGCTTGTATTCGTGTGTTTTCTTACTTGATATGGTTAAGGAAAAAAAAAAGGAAATTGCAAGTAGACCGTTTCACTAGTACCGAACTGTATAAAACCCAACAACATTAACCTGATTGAATGGTACAGAATTTTGTCTAGCTTGTTTTCTTATTTCTATTTTTTTTTCTAAAGAAATCGTATCGCAGGAAAAATTTTAAGGTTCAAATGCAACTTGTGGTGCAAAGATCTCGGTGTGATAACAATTAGTTTACCTTTACTTCTAACTTTAAAGTAATAGTGTCTTTTTTTCAGATCAATGCAAGACCGTCACAGCCCAAAGACCACCTTTCCCATCCCAATTTAGCTATCTCTAGAAAGATATAGCTTGCAAATTGCGCCAATTACCGATCACACCAACGGGCCGCGCTATGAAGGACAAATTTCGAGTCGGTTAATCGATGCCAAATAAAACTTTCACGTGATAAGGCTCTTTGGCCGAGCGGTCTAAGGCGGCAGACTCAAGTTCTGTTATCGTAAGATGCGCGTGTTCGAATCACGCAGGAGTCAATACTTTTTGCCATTTTTTTTGTTCACCAGGAAGAGGCTATTGCTGGCTTTATATTCTTTATGGATTCTTTGAAGAATTTTTTGCATAGTTAGTATTTTTGATTTACCGGTCTAATCTAACTTGATAATTTAAAATCTACTTATTCGAAGTGAATAAACATGACAGGATCCATAAAGCACAGGCGAGTTTTTATGAGCAGTCGACGGCTTTCACTAGCGAGGTAAGAATAATGAAGAGGCATATTATTCTACAACTTTACTCTAAGTCCTTCTTCGCTGTATCCTCGCCATAAGATCACCTCTAGGTTGAAAAGAATGAAATTAAAAATTAAAAAAAAAAAAAAAAAAAAAAAAGTACGAGCGGCAGTCCTTCATAGTGCGCGGGGATTCCCGGGTGAATTACCCGGGCGCCCGTTGGCTCAGCTCAACAATGCGCGCGTACCCCAGACTGCGCTGACTCACCCCCACTTCACGGATGAGAGGAGGTGTCTGTTTTTGGTAAGGATGACTCGCAAGTCGCGATCACCCACAAACGCACATGCGTCGAAGTACGTGTCTTAATTTAGACGGAAGGTCCAGGAAACTTCAGTCTGGCAGAACAAAAGATGTCTCAAAATAGAGTATCAAAAAAATTTTGACTCAGTAAAGAAAACGATAAACTGCAAAAGAAAGAAGATCTGGGCAATTTTAAATGTTTTGCCTTTAAAAGTTGTAATCTTTTGAAACTTCAGAATGCACTCTTTTCGGGGCCGCGCACAGAGCACATGTCTAACCGTAGGGCCGAGGGCCAGGTCACGTTCAAAGGATTGAAAGAATTCTCAGTTATTATATATAAATATTGATAAGTTCGCCTTCTCATTTCACGGTAAAGAACAGAAATATTTACTTTTGGTCGTAAGGTGCGTTTTAGTCTAACTTATTTCCAAGTGTAACACCGTTCTTTGTGAAGTGTGGAGACATTTTTTACCGCGGCCGTGCATTTTGGGCTGCCGAAAAAAGACAGGCCAAAAAAAAAAAAAAAAAAAGTCGAAAAAAAAGAAACTTGCCGGCTTTGAGATTTTTTGTTCCAGTGATAAATCTTTCATATCACAAGATTACACCTGGGAAATCCCACATTATTTGCATCTCAATTATATGGACCTTTGGAAAGAAGACTTATTGTGAACCCTGACATTCATCGATCCAGTCTGTTTTTTTTCTTTTTTTTAAGTTTCTTCTCACACGAGTCATCCACTTTGTTTCTTCCCCATATATAATCGTGATACTCCAATCACTACAATCCAATAAAGATGTCCACTGAAATTAAAGCACAGGAAATCTTCCAGCAATTTGCCTCTGCTCCTGAGGGCTCTGCTACAAAAGTGCTTTCATTTCCCGAATTTGCAGCAATTTTGTCGCCATTTCCTAATGATTTGCCAAAACATTCGTACGCCTTGCTTTATTTGATGGCCGATAAAGGCCATAAAGGTTTTGTGAATGAACAGGATTTTGTTTCATTTATTGAGTTGTTGACTTCGGAGGATGGAGAGTTCAAGGTTTTGTTCAATGGGCTCGCTCAAAACAAAAAGAAACTTTCCTACACGGAATGTGTCGATGTGCTTTCAAAATTAAACAAAGCCATTGACCCTAGTTACCAGATGAAGACCCGAAAGTTTAACTGGACTTACTTGGAGAAGTTTTTCTCGCCAGAGGGCGAAATCGACTTTTTGGATTTCATCTCACTCATCAACAACTTGCCCGTGACAAAGTTGATTGGTGGTTTCGAGGTCCTTTCAGGCTCTTCTTCACTTATTAATAAGGAGGATTTGGCTCATTTGCTTAGCTCGAACTTGGACCACAAGTTGTCCGCGCGTTTGAAAGACAATTTGCAAACATTGCCCGAGTTTTTCCAGAAAGACTCGTTCACGTTGGCCAATGTCATGTTAATCTACAATTGTTTGAATAAATTGGACTTGATCAACGAGGTAATTGCCAATACCCCGCCCACTACTTCTGAAAAGGCCGACATCTTGATCAACAAAAAAGATTTGCACCGTCATTTGAACGATCACCTCTTGAAATCCTCAAACTTCAAGCCAATCACCACTCCTGAATTGGACTTGTTGTTTTTCTTGATCAATAGAGATGAAGAGTCGATTACGAGAAGAGAATTGATCTCGTGTTTAAACCCAAATTACCTTAACAATGTGCACACATTGCCTGCCATCTACGAGCATTCGGCCGCTCAGCCTGTGAAAGACGATAACTTTTCGCTTTGGCCCATTTTCGATTCCATGTACTCGTTCTTTTTGGGTTCTATTGCCGGGTGTATTGGTGCCACGGCTGTGTACCCAATTGACTTGATCAAAACCAGAATGCAGGCTCAGAAACATAAGGCACTTTACGATAACTCTCTCGATTGCTTAAAGAAAATTCTTAGACATGAGGGCCCGAAAGGTTTGTACTCGGGTTTGGCTGCCCAATTGGTGGGTGTTGCGCCCGAAAAAGCTATCAAATTGACTGTCAATGACTTGGTCCGTAGAATCGGAACCAACGAAAATGGTACAATCACTATGGGCTGGGAAATTCTCGCCGGTTCCTCTGCAGGTGCATGTCAAGTTATATTCACCAACCCTTTGGAAATTGTGAAGATCAGATTGCAAATGCAAGGTGGTGCTGCTGCGAAGCAATTAGCACCCGGTGAAATCCCTAAAAAAAGATTAACTGCTGGTGGGATCATTCGTCAATTGGGTCTCAAAGGTTTATACAAAGGTGCCAGTGCATGTTTGTTGAGAGATGTCCCATTCTCGGCCATCTACTTCCCAACTTACGCGAATATCAAATACCATTTGTTCAACTTTGACCCACATGATCCAAACAAGAAGCACTCGCTCAGTACTTGGCAATTGTTGCTTTCTGGTGCAATGGCCGGTGCTCCAGCAGCTTTTTTCACCACTCCTGCGGATGTGATCAAAACTAGATTGCAAATGGAAACGAAGAAGGGCGATATCAAATACAGAGGCATTGTGCATGCATTTGGTACAATCTTGAAAGAAGAGGGATTTACTGCTTTCTTTAAAGGTTCTCTTGCCAGAGTTTTCAGATCTTCTCCTCAGTTTGGTTTCACGTTGGCCTCCTATGAGTTTTTGCAAAGCATGTTCCCCTTGCATCCACCAAACACCAGGGAATCGAACTTTAAAGGTATTAGCGGTTACCCCGGTGTGTACAACTTGTCGAACGACCAGGTGTACAACAATAAGTCTAGGACGATGTACTTCAACCAGGACCAGTTGTTTAAAGAGCATGGTTTAGCATCGAAGCAAGACTTGACCAATGCATTAGTCAGCTTGCCTGCTGACTACGTGTACAAGTCGCTGGATGCCGTGAAGTTGTTGATGGATATAGACTATAAATTCGGCAACTTCAACTACGATGCCTACGCCAAATATATCAAACGCTAAGTTTATTCATCCCATTCACTGCTTGTTGACTCATGTGCATCACAAATACTTCAGGTTGCGCGTCTCAAGTTAAACAAGGCTAAAAAAGAAAATACTTCCGATAGCCATGTATTCCTTACATTATATACAAATAGAGCAAAACCTTTTCTATATACGATCTAGCATTCCTTTTTTTTCCCACCCATTACTTTAATCAAGTTCTAAAATGAACAAGGGGAGGTACATTGAGTATAACATGTGTCCCCTGCGAATGTGAAACATAGAAATTCTCCTCACATTGAAACATACGAGGCCTGCTTTCGCGGGGAGACGGGAAAGGGATATCTATTTTCACCGTTTTTGTCACAAGAAATTTCGTGTCAACCACCTTAAAAGTGTCTGGACGTTCCTCGACCAAAATATGGTTCCTTGCGTGCCAAATAAGAGGTCTGGCCTGATTGTCATTTCCATGCGGTATGACCACATCTGTGCCTAATGATTCCAATAATTTGTTGTTATAGTCACGTATAATGATTTCTTTGGCTGTGACGATATAAAGTCTTGCGATATCTTGTTGTCTGTCTTCAAAATGATCAGTATCAACGCGTGTCACAGAAAATGCGTAGATTGGGGAATCAAATTTCCAAACCTTGCGGTGCGACCTGTTTATGAGCACCAAAATCCTACCCACGTTATACAACAACGTGTTTTTTGCTTTTAGAAGTAGACTGTCATCAAAAGGTGCAGTATCATCTTCAAACGACACGTTTTGACACGATTTGATTGTAAATGTTTCAAGGCAAATTTTGAGCCAATGGCCGGAATCCAGAAGCAAATGCATTTTGTCTCCTTCAATATGACAAAAGTGTCGATTGGAATTCGTATCTCGAAGAATTGCGGTTAGCCTTTCATTTTCTTGGTGTTGTTGTACGGAGCGTAAATTCGATAATAGATGGCTAGCATAGTCTATGTTAGTCAATTTTTTGGCATTGGAATCCCACCGATAAAGTGAAAGCTGCAGTCCAAACCACAAGGATAGCCATCCGACACTCGACTCTACGCGCGAGATTTTTCTGCCATTTGTGAAAACCTGTGGAAAGTCGAGTCTAAAAATTGGCTTTGTGTGATTTCCCGCTCTGAAATCTATCTCAAATAAGATATCAAGGTGTATTCCATCAAATACAATAACCTTGTCAACTTCCGTGAATGGCCATGCTACATGAAACGATATGTTTTCCGTGGTGGACGAATTTGGCATCTGATGCAAAAGCCTCGTGTAGGGTAAGCCGTACTCGAGTTTTCTTCGCAAAAACCATTTCTGGAAATTTATCGGATATTGCTTTCTGACGGAATCTAAGCTCACTGCCGAGCGTTTGTCTTCTTTCTTGCTCCGTTTAGGCTGTCTGCTCCGCTTCTCTTCTTTTCGTCTTTCCTCAGCCCGCACTGAATTGTTCGAATATGTGGAATTTAGCCGCTGGTCTCCATTTGTTATTTTAAAGTACCTATTACGCTCCTCATCGAAATAAAACCCGGGAATTTGAGGTCTGTTCATGGCACCGATGGTCCCATTATAATCTTGGAGACAAATCAATTCATTAAAGTGTGTGCGATTTCATCACGATTTGGGATGTACGGGTATCCACGGACATAAGACCGAGATATCAGAACTTGCAAAATGAGTTTGAAATGATGAAAACAAAAAAAAAAAATCAAGTCGCTTCGCAAATGTGAGGAAGATCATTTCGAAAGCTTAGATTTGGATCAACATCTTTTTTTTTTTAGCTTGTTTTGTTCTCTTTTTAAATCGGTATGAAACATCCAAACATGGTCCTAGTTTTCCGAACAACCAGATTCATTTTCCTGACAACATGTAGACCAGAAAACAGATCATGGATCCCATCCATCTACTCAAAATCATACTCAGTGTATGACTCCTGTGCTCCTCTCTCGGTAACTTTCTTCACGTAGTTAAGATCTCTGGCCCGCACCAACCGATCCTCGAATCCGTTTCCTCTATCAATGCCATCCCAAAAATGACCAGCCTTGATTTTGAACCGGTTTTCTGGATGCTTTCCACCTTCATACACAGGTCTTCCGGTAGCAGAAATTGGCTTTTCTTCTACTCCTGAAGTGCTAAGACGACCGGCCAATGGGTCTTCAAACCTCTCCTTTTTTGTCATATGCTCTTGATATTCTTTGTCGTTTTTAGAGTAATCGAACCGTGTGGCACTTTTTAGCTTTTTCGCCTCGTCCTCCTTCTTGATTTGTTCTAATTCGCCTGTATTGAGTTTCTCTCTTTCAATTGCCTCGAGCTTAGCTTCTTCCTGTTTCTGGGCTTTAACTTCGGCCCTTTTGCTGTTCAAATCAATGATCCTACCGCTCAGATCTCTGTATATAGTAGCAGGTGTGTCAAATTTCTGAGTTTCCATACTGCTTTTCGCATCAGCCTTCACAATTTCCCCATTATCGATACGCTTGAACCCCTTTTTAGAAGCTGAATTCAATCCTAACACCACACTGGTAGGTTCGAATTCATTTTCAGGATCCAGAAACGATTCTTTGACTAGGTTGTGAACGTTCAGACTATCATCTTTAAGTTTTGTGGTTGGCCCGAATACGCCCAGACCTTCTACGAGAATTTGCGTTTGATTCTCCGAGTGCGCCTTCTTTTTGGATTTCTTTTTCAGTTTCTTGGAGTCATCACTAGAAAGATACTTCGAAAGGTAGTCTGCACGGGAAGCCATTATGATGTTTGAAAATCATGACGTCTACATATTTTCAGAGCAGCTCATTTACCGTTGAGATAAGATGCAGGTATTTTGTTGCATGCCTTGCAAACATAAACTTAACTCAATTATATATTTTTTTCCACAAATTGATATATTTGTCTAGTGATAAGTTACTGCAATTCGATTATTTTTTGATTCAAGCTATTCATCTCATCCAAAACAGAATTAAATACATTAAAGTCTCTCCACCTCACCATGGATCTGTGCCACAATTTCGCAAAGCTCCATAAATACACTGTACTGGTTTTTCACGACCTCAACAACATTGTAGATGCTAGCATTTGACTCGTTACAGGTCTTCTCCAACCCTGAAGTCACATGTATACTTTCATTGATCACGTTTTCGTAGCACGCCAAAAGGTCTCGGTACGTCTTGATTCTTTTCACGAAAAACTCATTCAAGTGGAACGATGAAGATAGCTTCGTGCCTGGCGTTGCAAGCTGAACAATTAGGTGCATAATGTTGCTGATATCTTCTGTAAGCTCGTCGTTCACTGTTTTAAGAGACTTGAGCTGCTCCTCGTCATATCTAAGGGCTTGCTTGATAGACGAGATTTTTGAATGCAAATACTCCACATCATATGGAATGGACTTAATCAACTCGTTATGTTTGTGTAAGTCTGCATCGAGCGTTGTCGCTATAAGTTGTTGCTGTTCGATGTAGGAGTCTAGTTGTTGTAACTCGTTCTTAAGTGCTGGGGGAAGATCCGAAAAGCGGGTCATGGAAGTGAGCTGTGGTTGTTGTTGTTGCTGCTGCTGCTGCTGCTGCTGGTTCCCAAAAAGACCACCAGTAGTATTATTGTTAGTGTTATTAGAAGCACCAAATAATCCCGTATTTCCTTGTGTAGATTGCAGACCTGCGCCGAAAAGACCTCCTGACGTGTTTGTGTTTGATGAATTACCAAAAAGCCCACCGGAATTAGTGTTCGTAGAGTTTCCGCCAAAGAGTCCACCGCTCGCACCTGTTCCCGCTGGTGCTGCGGGTTTCAGGCCAAAAAGACCGCCAGTGGTAGTGCCGCTATTCGTATTAGATCCGAACAAACCTCCACTTTGGGTTTGGTTGGCCGTATTATTGTTTGAAGCGCCAAAGAGCCCACCTGTTGATGGTGCAGCATTGTTGGTATTAGCGCCAAAAAGGCCACCGGCACTACTACTGTTATTTGTATTTGTTGCATTATTTCCGCCGAAAAGTCCGCCTCCAGTGGCGTTGTTTGTGTTAGTAGAAGCTGAATTATTTGCTCCAAAGAGCCCACCACCAGAGGCAGTTGTCTGGGCACCAGAATTGTTATTTCCAAATAATCCGCCTGAGGTCGTATTGCCCTGTGCATTATTAGAGTTGCTGCCGAATAATCCACCGCCAGTACTATTTTGAGTTGTTGCATTGTTATTGCCAAAAAGACCTCCAGAAGTAGCCGGTTTAGGTGCATTGTTTCCAAACATACCACCAGTTCCTGTAGAAGCTCCAAATCCGGATGTAGCCGCAGGCTTTTGGCCAAATAAACCACCACCAGATGATGGAGCCCCAAAGCCGGTGGATGCAGGTGCACCAGGAGCACCCGTAGCAGGCTTTGTACCAAACGAAAAGGGGCTTGATGTAGAATTGGAAGCTGCACCAAACATGATTCTCGTGGGGTTGGTGAGATATTTATTTAGTTCTTTTAAGTGGGGTCGAGTCACGGAGATGTTGTGTTGGTGGTAAAATTTTGAAAAACAGTGGCCGGTATAGAAGACGTTTCTCAAGGCAGTTGCGCACTTTCGCTCGATGGAGGGCATGGGAGATCTTCGCTGAAGGGAAAGAAACGAATTTTTTGAAATAATTTGAGGCAAATTGATTGCAAAGGAATTGATTTAATAAGTGAATTAAATACACGTGATTTTGTGGTGTTCGTCCCTTAATGCTGTGAAAAGATATATTTTATTGAGTCTCAAATGTTTTTGCACGTGCTCTTACTTTTTGCCGCTTTTTACATAAAGTGAGCAAGCAATAAGAAAAATTAATGATTGAATTCTCTTTAAAAAAATTATTTTCTGTTTTTGAGCGAGAATTACGGAAACAAACAGAGTTTGGACGATAAGTTTGTTTCATAAACATTGTTTGAAAAACAAAACCAAAAATTTGACGAGGTGCTATTTATACCACTCTGACTTATTCTGCTCTGTCCTCCAACAAGTCCCAAAATCTCTTCTATGGGGTATACCTAAATAAAGGTCTGCTAGTAGGTAGAAAACGTTTCAATAGAGGAAAACAAAATATGGCAAACAAACCTCTGTGTATCCACGTCCTCTGAAAAGATAACGGATGGCATGTGTTTGACTATGAACATTCTATTTTGAAAGCTTCGGTAGAGGACTTTAACTGAGCCCCAGAATCATTAATGCTTAAAATTTTTAATCTAGTTTTCCTCAAATCAGGACTCCGCTTTGATCTGGGCTTTTAGTAAATGTAATTATAGCAAAATTTGCAACCACCTGCGCCAGGTTAATCGTTTTGCAACTGCTCGAAACACGCCGCGTCTCACAGAAATTCTAGCTGTATGCACAACATGTTCAAGAGAGCCGTCATGATTTGCGCTTAGTTGAAAGAGAGAGATCGACTATATCTCTCATCTAAACGCGATGGATTTCCACCAGCTGGTGAAGAATTCTATTGCAAATATCCAGGATGAGTTGACTAGGATCCTGACTCTTGCGTCACTTTTCGATTATAAGCCCTCTGAAGCCGACATCAGCTTCCAAAAACGAGTGCTTCAAGAATATAATTCTAAACTCCACAAAATGAGATCAGAGAATGCACGTTTGCACGAGAAAAATAAAGCTTTGACAGAAAGGGTCAGGTACCTTGAATCAAAAGCCCGATATTTAGGGGATAACGACTCAGAGCCCATAAAAGCGCGGGCGTTCAAAAGCGATGGTGCGTTAAAACCCGTGATGGAAAGAAACTTCCTTGGCCCACCTACTAAAAAAAGGACATTAAGCCCACAAAAGCCCAAATTGGATATTCTGTCAAGTCCTATTAAACAGGAAGGATGTGTCCTAGAAAAGAAAAGCCCAACGAAAAGATTTATTTCTCAGAGTGGGAAAGACGAGAATATAGATATCACGAGCTCTCAATTCAACAGACTAGCGACTCAGTATTCAGATGTCAGCAGCCAGCCTGAAGGAAACTATCGGTCCCGAGGATTTGAAAAGGAAACTCACAATTTAGTAAAAGAAGATCTCTTTGCACTGCGATCTTCGTCACCTGTCAAGAGCCTTGCGAAAAGGCCAAGTTTAGGTGCTCGTCCAGTCATTCCAGGCTCATTTGCTAGTGACGACGAAAGCGATGAGGATAATCCTTCTCCAGTGGTTGCAGACTCGCAGGACGAGTTCGAACCTTTAGGAAAACCAGGCTGGTACAATAATGATGAAAATCGCCAAAAATCTTCGACCATTACAAAACTCACATATCCATCCCACTATACTGCACTTCAAAGAATTGAGTTTTTTCGGCACTACTTTCGGCAAAAAGTATCCGATAAAAGCTTCAAGCTAGATTTTTCTAGAAATCCCATTACGGAAAAGAAATGGACACTAGAAGATTTCGTCGTCAATGAAAAATGGAAGCCGCCCAAGAAATGAAATACCAATTTAGGCGTGATGACGAAGGCTCAGGAAAAAACATATAGCGATTTTTTCGACAAGGCAGGATTGGGTCGCAAGTCTGTTGGCCCAGCATGGGATAGCGACGAAGAAATAGACCAAGCAATAGATGCCCCAAATTGGGTGCGTTCTCAGGTAATGGATAAATACCTGTCTCCACCAGGATATATGGTGGGAGATTTCGTTAGTACCCAAGAGGAAGCGGAGAGAAAACGCCTCATCTCAGAAAAAGAGGATGAAAGAATTAAAAGGCGGTTTGCAAGTGCCATATCTGGAGGCGAGTTTTTGTTTTACGAAAAGGTATTTAATGATTTTGTGAAGACCGGAAGGTATGTGAATGGACCATGAGTGAAAGTTTGATTCGTTCACAACTCACAACACAGACGAAATAAGTATTTCCAAAAATCTGTATCAACATTGATTTTGAGTAGAATGCGAGCTTTCAAGCACTAAATTTTCGTGATCTTTATCTTTTCCCTTATTCCCTCTTTATTTTATTTAATTTGGTCAATGATAATTTTGAAATCTGTGCGACAACGAGTACGATGGATATCGCACTCCCCTCCTGCCCACACCAAGTGATTTTGAAATAAAATGAAAAGATTCGAGATGAGAACATTCTCAAAATTCAATTCTTCACGTAAAACTTCATCAATTAAATTGTGTGAATGAACTCCCGTCTATTTCGGGCTTCGTGTATCGGCCAGGCCCAGAGCATGCGCAAATCATGCGCCTCAGATTGCGACATATGTAAGGCACGTCGCCGAGGACAGAGGTTGCAACAGACTGCACAGCATGGCGACCAGTTTACACACAACCAGTTTCAAACCAAGAATGACGAATAGAAAAAGCTTTAAGAATCAGCTTTCACAATTACTGCACTATATATACATATATGAATATATATCAAAAGGCACTGAGCAGTGTTTTTTAGAACTATCACCTGAATCACATGTAGCACATAAATTCCTGGGACTTCTTTCATTCGGCAAATGCGGGAAGCGCAGATGCTTTAGCTCTCGGATTTCACACTAGAATTCAGCGGAAAATTTTGTACGTTTTGTTTAATGTGTGATCACAATTCCGAAATTGTGTATTAAAATGCAGCATGTTTCTTCTAGATACTAGAGGAAATTGGACATCATGACTGTACTTCGAAGTGGCCTCATACGCCCAATGGTTTCAAGATTCTAAAACTAATTATTCTCCTTGAATATATATGGTTAATTTGATCATTTCAGGGTGTGACCTTTGTATATTTCTTGCATTAACACTACCCCTCATTGAAAGATGTCGTGCTTCCAAATGCGGATCAGGTGGTGTCGTCGGCTTTGGATGTCGCTCTCCTGGCATCGGGTCAATTCTATCTGCAAGCACAGGATATAAGAAAGCAACGAATATCTTGACGGCCAAGAACACAGTTTGAAGTCACCGGAAATTTCGGTCTCATCTTTGGGCAACATATATCAGAGAGGACTCCATCATCAATCTTATGAATTTCAACCTGAGCGTTCCCAAATCTTGTGACTGATGTCCGAATACATGTTCGCGTCCCCAAACAGTACGTTTCCATTGCAGTCATATATACAGGCTTGCATGAACAAAATGTCGGGGTGCGAAGCGCAAAATATTTCAGAAGCATGTCTCCTCTGCCAAGTATGGCCATTTCCGCAAGAGGGCTTACACTGGGCGTACCGCTCGTACTGTCCCTGGTCGCCCGCTACAGCCTACGGGAACAGGCACTCATTGTTTACGTGTACTCGAATTTCCTGGTCCAGATCACTATTTCAAACTTCGTTTCCCCACTTGAATTCACTATTTCAAATATATAACAAGGCTCCTTTCTCCCGTCCTCTTCTTTTCAAATTTCTTTCTTCTTTAATCCCCATTTGTTTCATTTCTCATTTAGCTTTATTTTTTATTTTATTTTTTTCCTTTTTCTTTCTTCCATTGGGTGTGCACTAAAACCACCATACCCGCCCCATAATTACCGTGTTTTGGTTGCCATTCTCAGTTACCAGTTATCGTCGCACCTTCGCTTAGAAGAATCTCCCTAAAAATAGACGTGTTTGGCAAGAGTGTTTATTAAAGCTAGTAATTTGCCTGGTTATCAAATTGAAGCTCGAAACATTACTCTTCCCTTGACTTGAAGCTCTGTCCAGAAAAAACGGCAAAAAGCTCAAGACTTGAAAATAAAAAAGAGAAAGAACGTGGAAAAAAAGGAAAAAAAAAAAAAAAAAAAAAAAAAAAAAAAAAAAAGAGACGTGCGTCTGATCCCTCCTACTGGCGTTTCAAACAGGCTCCGCTGCGATTTGGAAAAGCAGAGGTTTCCACACAACTAACTCTCCAAATTCCCGTTTTTTTTCTCCTCTTCAAGTTCTTCATATTCCACATTTACCTTCATTCAAAGTCGTATAATTACAAAACGTCCTATTTTCAGTCATATCTTGTTATCGTTTGGACCTTTCCAGACTCTTCCAGACTCTGGCCGCTTCAATAAAGTGTTCCTTTCCACATGAAAATGACACAGTCCAATTCTTCACATCCCTATGGGACCCAAAATCGGGCCACTCACCATTCTCACAGTTTATCCATAAATTCCGTGTCTTCAATTGCAGAACCAGCCACACCCCCATCAATGGAGCTGGTGTCAAAACTGTATTTCTGGGACTCTAACCAAATGAATGGACATTTGGCTTTACCATCCTTCACCTTGGAGACACATTCTCTTGAGAAGAAAGAACATATACGCCAAAGATCTATGGATTCATACGGATCAGATAAGGAAAACAAGCCAATTTCATTAAGAGGTGGTGGAAAAGTCAATAAAGACTACCTTGCATCGATCAGTAAGGTGCCTCTAACACAGTTGCAAAGCGAGATCTTGCGCTTAGCCAAAGATCAACATGGGTGCCGCTTTCTTCAAAAACGCATCGACGAAAGCTTTGTTGTCGATGCGGGATCTAGGCAGGCCAATTACGAGGTCATCTTTAATGAGGTCAAAACCTCGCTATACGAGCTTATTATCGACCCATTTGGCAACTACTTAGTACAGAAATTGATTGATTATTTCCAGGAGAATGATCTCGATTTCTGTATAAATGCTTTGAGCAGCAATATGTTTCTGGTTGCCATAAATCAACATGGTACTCGTGCTTTACAAAAAATTATCGATCAAATCAGCACCGAACGGCAATTTACATTGCTTGAAAAAGGCTTGAGATCATATATTATCGAGTTGATTAAAGATCTTAATGGCAACCACGTGATCCAGAAAGTTTTGAACAAATATTCTGCCGAAAAATGCCAGTTCATTTATGACTCCATCCTTGGTGATTTGATCGTGGTAGCCACTCATAAACATGGATGCTGTGTTTTGCAAAAGTGTTTAAACCATGTTACTGCAGCACAACAAGTGGCTTTTGCCAGCGTGATTTTGAATTACGAAAACTTTTCACGTTTGATCAATGATCAGTTCGGCAATTATGTCTTACAGTATCTCATTTCCATCGATTCAATTGAGGTGAATTACAAACTTTACCAAAATATCCTTGATTATGATTTAGGCAATATTTGCGTGCTTAAATTCTCCTCGAATGTTATAGAGAAATTGATGACTAGCTGCTATAAGAATGAGGTGAAGCTGATTGTATTTTCAACTTTGAAGTTCACCATAATTGCCCATATCTTGAACGGTGATATGAATAACCTTATCAATAACGCTTTCGGCAACTATGTCGTACAAACCTTGACGGATATCTTGGTCAATCCGAAAGTAACTTACTTCATTGATCTGCCTATTGGGGAACGCAAGATATTGCCTGCTTTACGTGTTTTGCTTGATGACAATTTCCAATTATCGAAAGACACATTGCAGGTGCAAATTATCAAGAAGTGGTTTCAAAATTGCAAGATAGACTCCACCTTCGGCAAGAAGATCCAGTTGAAGATAAATAACATTGTGAATGGTAGTGGCAAGGTCTATCAAAAAAAGTTGTCCCACGAACCTTTCTCCTCCCTTCAGTTCGGCTGTCAAACAAATGCCGAGAACGAAAGGTCATTTGTTCCCCAGTACTCAATTCCCACTAAAGAAAACGCGAGCTATCAGCTTTCGAAACCACACGGGTCTAATGTCCCGATTTATCTGCAAAATGCATTGAGTGAGCAGCAACAGATGCATTTTCTTCGGGATAGAAATATCAATTATGGCACATTCGCCTATCAAAATGCAACTGCGGGAGCACCTCATGAAATGCACACATCACATGACTGTAACACCAGGCAAGCTCCTTTACAGTTTTATAACTCGCAGGGCTTGAAATCCCATCTGGCATATGCATCGCCTCTTCACTCACAATATCAGCAGGATCGTGCAAATGTTCACACTGCATCATTTCCTGATTTTAACCAAACTAAAACAGGACATTTCAATTCTACAGGCTACGCCTATAAACCCAGGGTTGGATATCAAGGATACTCAAATGCAAACGTATCCAATAATTCAATGGGTAACCAATTTGCGCATTCACAAGCAAACATGAGAGTCGCCAATTCATCATTTTTTCAAAACAACCAGTGGTCTTGAGTATATCACGACATCACGACATGCGATCTGTCATGAATATGAGAGCCTGCATCCCAATAACGTGCTTAGTATTAAGTGGTTATACATATATTGTCTAGCATTTACCAATTCATTTTTGCACAAACTAATCCATATACATAACATATATAAGAAAAAAAAAAGTTTTATAGGACTATTTTTTAAACATCGACATCGTATGGATCAACAACATAGACAAATCATCAGGAAGGCCATACGGAGCTTTAGTAGGACTTGTAAATTGTAAGCAAATTGCAACATAAGAGGAGTTCTTTTACGAATAATACATCCGGTGATCAAGTGTACAATGAACCAAAAAAAATTACGAGCGACTCCGTTTAACTCTATCCCAAGCAGTGCCTGAAGATCTTTTTCTGGATGTTCCTTCCTTAAGATCCCTCTTATTATTAAACATGGACCAGTCTTCTCCTGCAAATGTGTTGGCTCTTTCGGCCATTTTTTGCTTGAAAGATTTCTTCGTGGCAGTGCCTGGCAATCTTGTGAAATTGCTCTCCTCATATCTTTGAACCTCCATTTCTTTCTGCTTGTCGCGAGAGGTCTTGACTCCGCCCCTTCCGTGTCCCACAATGGTGGCACCAATGGAAGATTCAGTCTGAGGCAAATCGGATGATTCTGCCAAGTATTCCTCCATACTCTGCAATTTTCTATTGCTTTGCTTAGGTGCAGCCCGGTCGTCAAATGCCGCCGTGGGAGGAGCAACTGCAGAAATCTTAGGTGGTTTATACTTCTCTGTTGTTGGTTCCTTCGATGATTTGCCAGATTTCTTAGATGGGGCCATTTTGGCCAAGGCAGCTGCATCTGGGCGGTATGAAAGAGCATCATCTTCATCCTCAGAATCATCCTCAGAATCAGAGTCGGAGCCGGCCTCAGCCCTTGAAGTTTTGGCAATCTCAGCCTCCTCAGCAACCTTCTGGCTGGCCTTGATAGATTCCTCTTCCATTCTATGGAAAGAACGCACCATCTTATCAAGCTGATATGCAAGTTTTTTCTCCAAAGGTTTGATTCCTTTCTCCAAAGTGACTCTTTGCTTCACTGATGCCACTACTGCTTCAAGCTTGAGTGGTTCTATGTCAGAACTATTCTCACGGATTCTTTCTAGGTGACTCAAGATGATAAGCACTAGGTTGTTCACATAAGATAAAAGCGAACTGCTCTTTAATGAAAGCAACGACATACCTTCGAGCGACACATCTGTATTCTTAGAAATTTCTTTGATTGTGTCGGGAAGGAGAAGCTCTGCGTCATCAATAAATTTCGTATGAGCAGACTCGACTGAGGCTTTGGTTTGAGTTAATGAGCTGATAATGCCCAAAAGAAGGTCGTCGACTGATGACATTATGAGCTGAGATTATAAGAACCGAATGCTAGAAAAAGGATAATAAGCTATGCGGCCAAAATTGAAATAAAAAATTGCTCTTGTTCGAGTTTGGTAGTCTGAGAAAAGGCAATGCTATGCTTAGATTTCTACGGTCAACAGTGCCATTGACTGAAAAAAGTCTACATGGTCATCGCGATGCGACAAGCCTGGGGCTTTAACCGGCCGCACCATTTACAGAATGTTCACAATAGGTCAGAACGATTTTTTTTTTTTTTTTTTTTTACATCTTAGAAGGGTTTTAATACCGATATCAAATTTTTTTTAAGACCAGGTGATAATTCATTCTTTTATAGATGCTAATCGTCATGTGTCTTAAGGTAAATAAAACGATTTAGTACCACATCACGTGACGTGGACATGCAATCGGTTGATCGAACACACTTCTCTCTGCACAAGAAGCAGCATTCAAAAAACCACATTTATATACTTTCGTTTTGATTTCATAAATATTACTTGAATTTATTCATTCTGAAGACAAATATGTGTTTCGTCAGAAGAAGGTCCACCTTATCATAAAATCAACAAACCTGCACATAGCTAAAGGACTAATAAGAATCGTAATTTAACTAAATGTTTGTATTTTCGCTTCTCTTGATCAGTGGCCCAAAAACATCGAAAAAGATTTTCTAGATCTCTACCCTTACCCCGAACTCTTCTCTTCATATTGATAATTTTGAAGAATTAATAAATTTGAAGAATTAATAATGGGAGAGTTTGTGTGGTGTACTGGCCTAGATGCAGATGCGCCTCGGGAGTCGGGCCCATCTCATCTCATCTTCTTCCTCTTTTCTAGGTGAAGAAGAATCTTTAAATCAGGACAAATTTTAAATCACAATGCCTCAAAACGAATATATTGAACAGCACATAAAGCAACATGGTAGAAGACTCGATCATGAAGAAAGAAAGAGAAAGAGAGAGGCCAGAGAGGGTCACCGTGTGGCCAAGGATGCCCAAAACTTGAAGGGATGGAGAGGTAAACAATTTGCCAAGAAGAGATACAGTGAAAAGGTTGCTATGAAGAAGAAGATTAAGGCTCATCAAGAGTCCAAGGTCAAGGGACCTTCCACGCCTAAGCAGGATGACGGCGAGGCTCTTCCTACGTATTTGTTGGACCGTGAAACCAACAATACTGCGAAAGCCATTTCTTCCAGTATCAAGCAAAAGCGTATGGAAAAGGCGGACAAGTTCTCCGTGCCTTTGCCTAAGGTTAGAGGTATTTCCGAAGAGGAGATGTTTAAGGTGATCAAGACCGGTAAATCTAAGACCAAGTCGTGGAAGAGAATGATCACTAAGCATACTTTTGTGGGAGAGGGTTTCACGCGTAGACCTGTGAAAATGGAGAGAATTATTCGCCCCTCTGCACTCAGACAGAAAAAGGCCAATGTCACCCACCCAGAACTTGCAGTCACCGTTTTCTTGCCCATTCTTGGTGTCAAAAAGAACCCACAATCGCCAATGTACACGCAGTTGGGTGTTTTAACTAAAGGTACTATCATAGAAGTCAATGTCTCCGAATTGGGTTTGGTCACTGCCGGTGGTAAGGTGGTGTGGGGTAAGTATGCCCAAATCACCAACGAGCCTGACAGAGACGGATGTGTGAATGCCGTGTTGTTGGTGTAAAAGGTCTAGAGATTTTGCACAATATCCCACTCTTTATTTCAGGTTTCTTGCATTGTTTCTTTTTCAGGTTTCTGCATTTATAGTTAATACGATATTTTAAAAAGAAATCAGTAACAGCACTCACACGAGAGATAACCACATTGACTAATTATTTGAGCACTCTTCGGTTTTCACTGAGCTGTAAAAGATTATCAACAGTGTTCCGATCAACAAAATTAGATGTTAATTTACTAAAATTGAAGAATAAATCCTACGTTCAGTCTGTCTCGCAAACACGACATAAATCAGCATAAGTTTCTCCGTATAAATAACTATGTAAAATCATTCTCAAAGACGTTGGGACACTTCCAAGTACTCTTACCAATTGACCTCAACCCACAATTGATAATCAATTTCGCATTTTCACGTACAATCTCCCATTGACTTTTGTAAAGTTTTGCACCAATGAGAAAGCAAAGACCACTAATGTTTTCTTTGCCAGATATTTTTGGAAGCAATTCGCAATGTTTTTCAATGGCATCGAATAGAGGAACCCGCCTCCTGTTCGTGCCAGTTTTATGTATAAAATAGTCAGAGACCAATCCGTCCTTCTGTATATTTTTAGAAAACTCATCCCTTAAACGAAATAGATAATTGTATCCATCCTCTTTGATAAATGGGCTCAATTTTTCGTAGCACTTTTGGTCTTGAAGACTAAAGTTGTCGGCCAATTCTTTATGTTCAGTTGACTCCAACCCACAGGTCGAGTACGTGTAACACCATAGAACCAAAGTTGCAACACTAGCCGCATACATGACATCAAAACAATCGTGATCTGCATCCCAGGTGTAGAAGGTCAAAGATTCATTCACTGCCCCTTCATCATTTAAAGGTGAAAGCATAAGGCTCCAAAGAAGCCAGTACGAATGGATCACCGAGCGCACATTCACCAAATCAGTGAAAGACTTTATCGCGCCGGATTGACTCCAAATCGTCCGAAGCTTTCGTTTCACGATAGTGATATCCTTGGAAGACACGTCAACACTCATATTACGTGGCGAGCCGCTGAAAATCGCTATATCATAATGGTTGATGTCAGCGATTCCAATAATCATTGCCAAATGATACATTGGAAACCTGCATTGAAACTCCTCCAGCTTAAAGAAGGGATCGGAGCTCAATGTACTCGCGGATGAGTATAAGTCTGTTTCATATGCATCCAAAGCCCTGACAAGAAATTCTTTCCATTGGATATTCCGACTTTTATCTGAATTAGAAGACAAAAGTGTAAATCTATTCTGAAGTTCCATCTGCTGCATTTGGTGCATAATAGATATTATACCTCCAAAAAGAATACTTCTAGTGAAGAACGAGTATTTGTGCTTCGTTGATTGGGGTTTCATTAGTCTTTTCAAAGCACTCAAAAAATTCATATCAGGCTTCACAGTGTTTGAATCTTTCATATTGCGCATTCCCAGAATGGATGTACCTTTTAGTTTCTTCTGACGCTTCACTAGCTTTTTAAACGATCCATTGATTTCATTTGATTCCCAGAGATTTTCTTCGTCGCAAGGTAAGTTCAAAAGCTGAAGCTGGAAAAATGGGATCTGAGGGTTATGTCTAAACTTGATATGATCAATGGTGTCCAAGTAGAAAGTCAAGAAAGTGATCCTTTTCATGGATTCAGACTCGACCCACTCCCGGAAAAGACTCTGGTCATTGTTCAAATGATCATTTGGGTCTTTGCCAATTCCCTCGATATTATCATCTTCACTTCCACTTGTGCTAGTTTCATTTGACAGATTGTTTGGTTTATTTTTGACAGTCGGATTTCCCCCAAGAAATGGGGAACGTCTCAATAATTGCACTGTAGTACCATGATGAATGTGAGCCCTTTCGTGCATATCTCTAGAGAGAAAATTCTTTTCGCACCATTCAAGCAAATTCAAACTTTGCAAAACCCACACTGGGACTGGGCATTTAAAGCTCGGATGTTGAAATAGTTTAAAACGAAGTGGTTCTGCAACAAGCATACAAAATTTGAACTCTGGACATGTCATTCTTTTTGCAGAATCGATTGGGCTTGTGGCACAATACATACAGCCAACAATGAGCATTGCCAAAAGTAAGAGCGGTTCTGCTGTGGCTGTGCTAAACGAAGGTTTGTGCAAGACTGAGAATCTGCGGTGGAATGTCTCCCAATAAGCGTAGAGGTAAAAGGACATTCTGTGTTCCATCATCAACATGTCATCTTCCTCTGGAAAAATTTCCTCGAGGGCTTCTATCGTGATTTCCGAAAGTGCACTGGTCACGCGAGCCCACAAAACTTGATTGAGATAAAAGTGCTTATTTTTCTCGATGTTGACCTTTGATGAGTGATATCCCAACCGACTTTTCACAGTTCCACGATCTACTCCATTGAGATGAATATCTGAAAATGCCTGAGGAGTCACCGAGTCATTGGTATTTGTGGGTGATGTTGAAGAGTTTGACGACATTGTATTAAGATTCCGAAAAACTCGATCATTTGCAGAATTTCCGGATTGGCCCGTTTGCAACTTCAATAACACGTCATCCAAAGGATTTTCGTTTCTCAGAAAGTAGTTGAGATCTTGAAGACCCACGTTAAGCATCGAGTCTGCCGCATAGTTTCCAATTGCGTTGGTCTGTGGAGACCAAACTGGAGCTTGGTCAATACCCATATGTCGAGGCAATGCCAGCTCTGGAGTTTGGAGATTATGCTGCTGAAACTGGAGGTGAGGGTGATTCGGCACACCTGTTTGTAACGACTCCGACACTCCCGAGTAGGTGGAATTCGGTGTCGATATAGGTGGAATAGAGTTTAAATCATTGGGTGATTCCATGAAGAGCCACGAAAGAATATCGTTTTGAGATTGAACAAAATTCAGGCCATTGGCATACACTTCATTTGTCCCTCTACCATAGTCTGGGTCCTGTCGCACTGAAGGAGGGCCCATAGGCCCGAGACTTTGTGGCCTCATCTGCCCTAAATGAGGCGGCATTTGGCTTTGCAAGCCGTTGCCATACTGATGAGGTTGTTGATGCGGGGGCAAATAATGTTGATCTAGTGATGTGCCTGAAGAGGAATGGACAAGCACATGCGGCTGATGAGGATACTGATGCTGAAGCTGCTGCGGTTGCGGTTGCGGTTGCGGTTGCGGTTGCGGTTGCGGTTGCTGAGGTGGTGGTGGTGGTGGTGGTTGTTGTTGTTGTTGTGACATCATGTAAGAATGTTGAGGTAATGCAACTTGTGGCGCAGGTAAGGGCATGCTGTTGTGCCTCGAATGTGAGGGTTGCTGTTGAAATCCAGCACTTATTTGTGGCCCATTATGAGGTAGTATTTGCGGCACATTTTGAGAATTTGGAGGCAAATTAGAGCCATTTTTTTCTGGGCCACTTTGCACACTTTCTTGTGGCGCCTCTAAAACTTTTGTGGTCTCCCCATCCACTGTACTTCTTCCTGGGACTGCCGTATCTAGTGGGTGTGCATAACTACCGTTTTCCAGCACTCCACTCTGTACCGCCGGTGGTTCGATTTGAGTTTCTATATTATTTTGCGAATCCACAAGTTCTTCTGCTGTTTCAGGAGGTTCCGAGTCAAGCCTACCGTCAGACCTTTCCATGGAATGACGTCGAAAATGCCGTTCGCGTAGATCTTTACGGACAAACATTTTCCCACATTTACGAGTACTTCCATCGTGATTTATCACCGGATACTCACAAATATACACTTGTTTTGGCTGGTGGTTGAGATAGTGTCGGGCTAAATGATCTGATCTGGAGAAAACCTTTGAGCACTTCAGGCATGGGAACGCCCCAACGTTTCTTTTCTTCTTTTTTCGCGACAGCTCTTCCTCCGCCAAATTACTTGCAGCCTCACTTTTTACCATTATCGGAGACATGTAAGTGCTTACTGGTGTGGTGGGTGTATGAGTTCTGAAATTCTCTGTATTTGATTTTATCTTGTTTTGATTTTTATCGAGTGTGTTTTCGAGACGTTTATTTCGATTTAAGTGCGCTTCTATGCGCCCGGTGCGTGCAGTGTCATGTATCCGACCGATAAAAAATTACCGCGAACGTTTTGCCGTTTTCAAGATCTGGCTGATTACTCATTGTATGTACAGGCAAGTTTCTATTTACTTTTAGTCCGTTGTTTAGCTTTCGCTAAATATATCCTTTTTTTTTTTTTTTTTTTTTTTTTTTCTTTTTTTTTCCCAAGTTTTCTTCAACTTTTCTTTCTTTTTATTTCAACACATGAAGAATTCAATGAATGGTTGACGAATTGGAAAAAGATCCCAAAGAAAATGAAGAATTAAGTTACAATCAAAGGCAGTTGCATTATCATACACACTCCCAATCACCCCTCTATTAAAATACTATTCACACTCCTTTTATTTACAATAATCGCTCCTCTTGGTACGAAGTTATACATACACCTCCACATGACCTTCATGGAAACGTACGCGTTCCTTTTTGTAATTTCTCGGTTTCTGGCTCCGGCCTTGTTCTTTTATTTGCTGCATGGATATTTTTGCAGCATCCCGTAACATATTTTCGAGCAAGTTCAAGTCTCTTATGGGATTGCTTCTTGCTTTGAACGGCAAATCCCTCTTAAATGCATAGTAAAATCTGACAAGGTTCATTTTCATTGCCGCTTCTTCCATATCATTTAATAGTTTATGAAATAGAGACACGCTTGTAAATGGGCGTTCTTTCCCACTACTGCAAAAAGTAACGAGAGTCTCGAGATCATAGTGCGCAAATTCGGATGGATTCAATCCCCAGATTTTCTTGAAAGCGCGATAAAATTGCGGGTCTTCTGTTCTAGGTGACAGGCCGTGCTCACCCAGAATCACATATTCAGATAAAAAATCTTGAAAATCGTCAAATCCTTGCTCAACGTGCTTCTCGTATGCTTCTTCAATAAGCCTTGATAATATACATTCGAGCTTACCCGACTCCTTCGTGCTGAGAATCTCTAAACATAGCTCCCTAGTGCCCGATGCCAGAAACTCTTGAATAAATAGGTTGGTGATGAAATTGACCGTTTCTTGAAAAAGAACATCAGTCTTTTCTATTGCAGCCTCCGAAGTGAGGTAGTTGTTAAAGCATACGTTGAGGTTCAGAAGCAACATTTGCCTTGGTTCGCTTTCAATGGTTGGTGGAATTAAAATAGACAGGACTTCACTGCTTGGAACTGACTCTTTTTCTTGCTCATTAGAATTAGAAGCTTCCTTTTGCATATGCGCACTTTGGGGACTTATCTTTGTATTAGCCTGAGAGATATTGGGCATAGTGCTTGGTGTATAGTTGGACTCGCGCAAGCAGCTGCGAAGACTTCCCATAAAAGCAATCGACGATTTATTATGAGTAAATTGCCGCAAGGAAGTATCTATCGATTTTTTTGTGTCCCGAAGTGTAAAATCAGTACACTGATTGAAAGGGAATCGACTAGATATTGGCACCTGCTGTGACTGCTGCGGAGAGGTTCTTCCAAAAGAGCCAAATCTATGATCTGGCGCTGAAACAGAAATGCCTGTATTAAATTTGAACGTCTTATTCTCCAGTAACAGGCTTTCTTCATCCCTAGAAGGCAGAAGTTTTGTTGGTCCAATTACTGAAGAATCATGCGCAGGACCCCTCTTTTGTGGTATTCCGATGCTGTCCGAAGCATTCAGGGAAGGCTTTGCAAAGCCAAGATTATGCTGGTAAATGTACGATCGTACGTGGTTATTCATCGACATTTGAGAGTCCCTAAGGTACTCATAGATGAAAAAAAGAAAACAATTCCCGTTGATAGGTTTTCGGGTATTGTGGCTATAGAAAGATTTAGTCGCGCGCATTATTTCCGAGATGAGATACGGATTACAGTAATTGGGCGGGCTAGAAGCGTGTCTTATCGTTGGCTAGACTTGCCAAACTGGATTAGCTTTCAGCAACGAAAAAAAAAAAATTGAGGAGCTCGCTAAAGAAATAAAATTAATTAAGTTCTCCATGAACTACCTTAACCCTTTTAAAATTGTCTTATAAACCAACTTTCATTCGAATGATCAACACTCAAAGTCCGAATTTTGGAAACGCGAATATTTACCAATCATCGCGTTTATTAGAGTTTGCAGCCACATTATTGTTATCAGCCAAATCTACGCTATATTTGAGAATGGGCCATGCAACAAAATTCCGTCAAAGGAACATCTTTAGTATTGTAGACATTATCCTATATATTTAACATTGTGTTTGGGCTACAGAGCAAGGAGAAAATCATGCATTCTCAAGCACCAGCATCGGATGACAGCAGCCTCGAAGAAAGGACCAGATTTTGTCCCTGACTACTTCTACCTCTCGCTCCATTTGAGTTATTTGGCGGGGAGTTCATCAGCGTATTTGTTGGTTGGAAAGGTCTATCCATTGACAGAACAAAAGATGCAATAGGAAACGCTGTAGGCTCTCTACCGAAATTGGAAAGCGGGAACTTCCGAGTCATGATTAATGCGGGATCCACGGAATTATTGGAAGGACGTGGGACATTAGCTTCGGGATACAGTGGTCTGGCCCATGCTTGGGGTACCGATGTATCTGTTAATGGAGTGACCGAAGGATTCATGGTTTTACGTGAGGGGTTGAACACATCGGTCAGATTTTTAGCAATGTGCGATATCATAGCACTTGGGTCTGGCGTGAACACAAAATTGCAATTCTTTTTGATCGTTTCAATCTTTTTGGCAAGTGGGTCTGTTTCTGATAATGCCTCCACTTCCTTGCGGCATAACGGACAGCTCACGTGGCCATTGAGCCACTCGATTATACATGGTTTTCCAAAAACGTGGCCACAATTGGGCATTGACACAGGGGTATGTTCGCACTTCGACGCGTCGGTTATTGAAGAAGGAGTGTTCAGCTTCAATGATGGAAACATTTCTGCTTGAGTAATAGGTTCTCCTGTGTATATATTAGCAACGGGAAATCGTAAATGATGAGTAGCTGCAGAGTCCACAGGGATGAAAAGAGAGGGATCAGAAAAATTTGTGCCTTGTTGTTGTGTGGGTATAATGACACCGATATCCGCCAAGGTATTTGCAATCTGATCAAACGCATTGTTCAGTTGCTGGTCCTCCTCACCCTCCGGGTTTTTCTTCTTTTTCTTATTCTTGTAAATTACATATGCATCGTAGCAAATAGGACATGAATCTCCCGCAACCTCAGGAAGTCTTACTTCCTGTAAAGATGCAATTGCTTCTTTCGACGCAACTTTTCGGTTGCTGCGGATTCCACTGGCCGAAAATGCTCGCTCAACAATATCTCGAAGCCAAAAAGGCATTTCCCCATTATTAACAAGATTTCCCTCTAGGTCGGTTTCAATTAATGTGGAGTTGAATGCTCCGTTGCCAAAAATGCCGTTCATAGTTGAATCGTGTGTAAATGCTGATGCCGAATGACGATATACAGCAATGATGTGGAGTTTATTCAGTAGCTGGGAGTAAAAATGCACAAGTATATCCAATTATTTCTAGGAGATTCGATGATGTCCAGAAATTCTCTTCGGAGTTTGACGTTTTTTAATGATTCAACCACTTATCGCTGCCGTAATCAAGAGGTGAATCACTCGCAGTGACGTACCAATAGCTCTGTGCCGGCACAAACGACGATCTCACTGCTTAATGGAAACGGCAGCAAATCCTAAGTATCAAAAATTGGTAATTAATATCAGATGTTTTTTCTTCATGACTTATTTTCATTTTTTTATTGTTAGCTATATAGCCAGGAGAACTTTTTGTAGAAAATGTGTAATTATCGCTCGTCCTGTTTTGTCAAAACAAAAGTCGAATTAAATTCCTCGTAACTCTCGCTAGATTATTTACTACATAAACTAATGATAATGCTAGCTGGAAACCTCTTATACAGGTTGGTTTAAATCATGCTGATAATTGAAAATTTCTATCAAAGTTATCAAAGTAAGGGAGCTCCATATTTTGATCCGCCGATAACTTGATTTTTGAGCAAAAAATTAGATCCTCCTGACTCATTTTTGCTATTAAAGTGATTGCCGCTTCTCACATCATTCATGAGAAATCCTTTAGTCTGAACATTATCATTTAGCTTCTGTTCTTGCTCATGAATATTGCTGTTTTATGCCCGCGACCATGTTTTGGCGGTCGGGTGGTAACTCGCTAATTTGCTCCTGCGTCAAAGATAAAACCTGAACAATGAGCTCTGCTTGATCTGCAGGGACATTCGCCAACTTCATTTGAGCCAGAAGAGGAAGATGAGGCCATCTAGAAGGAGGAGGAGCCGCCATTGGAGCAGGGCTCAACAGAGGCAGGTTGGTATATCCAGAACCATATCTCTGCGATTGCGGGTTCGAGCTTGCGCCATATGTATGGTTATGGTTTTGTGTATAGCCTTGCTTTTGACCAAAGTTGTTATTTTGATTGGTAAACTTTCGTGGTTGATGACCATAATTTTGTGGATATGTGCCCATCTGAGGCTGGCTACCACTGTATCCCGAATTACCCTGATTGAAAGATCCTTGAAATGCTGGCGGTTGAGCCAGTGGGGGAGGCACCGCTTGTACACTAGGGTTTGCTGCTTCTGCCTTCATGGCCTCTTGGATCACATCCTCGTCAATGAAACCCATAAGTAAAAGCGCCTGTGTGGCTGCCGCTGCCAAGTTTGGCGATAAACGGAAAACCTCTGCTGCCCGCATTGGATCTGGGCTGTTCAACATATTTTTTAAGTTTGCTATCAACTCTATAAGCTGTGGGGGAGGAATCTCACTCAACATCTTGTTGATTTTATCTGGTGTAGCAAATGGAAGTGTTTTTGGTAACGCAAGAAACTGTGTTGCCTTTAAACATTCCTCAGGTAGAGTACCACTAGAGTTTGGATTAATATTATTCATCGTGTTTGAGCTTTCGAAATAGAAAAAAAAAAAAAAAACGATTAAAGAAAATCCCTTGGGTAGCATGGAATCTACAAAGTTACTGTAAGTGCTTGTCGCGACAGTTCTCCGCGAATTGTACTCCGGCTGCGATGGCCACGAATAACTTCCCCCATCAATTTTGGCTTTCGGCAATATAATTCTAGCCTGTAAAACTATTTCATCTGGAACTGCTTTTCTCTTTTTTTAAAAAAAATTACGTATAGATATTCTACTAGTACAACCTGAATACTCGGCAGCACTTCTCGAATGAGATATAGACAAAATTTTTACCTACCTCTAAAATAATTGCGTTCGCTTTTATATTTTCAGTTCATTTAAAGTTCCATACACCTAATTTAGTCTATAATACCGTATGAGCCTTTACTGATCTCATTCTTAACACTCTCCACGATTTTCCGTTTACTCTCATCAAGAGAGCTCAAGTCTTCTTGGGACATCATATTCACTTGTCTCAACAACTCTACATGGTTTTGCGTTAAGTAGTCCAACTTTACTTGACCTTTATTGAGACATAACTCAACGAGGTCTTTGGTGGTGACATTAATCATTAGGCTTGTCTCAACAAGTGCATGCGAAAGTTGTGGACACTGGGTCAAAAGTTTTTTCATGAGTTGAGGGTTCTCCAAGCTCATTGCATGGGCCTCTTTTAACATTTCCGAGGCGGTTTGCAGATCTAGTGAGGACAAAATATGAGAAATCGCCTGCTGTGCTGTTTGATTCTGATAGAGTTGAACCCCAAGAGGTAAAGGTGGCAATTTGTTATAGTTGGAGAACTCTGGAATTGAGTCAAATGCATCACTGTCACTCGCAAATGTGCATCTCAAGTATCTGTTGCCCACATTCATATTGTTTAGGTTTCTAACTGCAGATAAAGCAGCTTCTCTGTCGGAATAACGTATGAATGCCGAGCCTTTAGAACGACCTGTTGTTGAATCAAACATTAGTTTTAAATCGGTGATAGGGCCAACTGATTTGGCTATGTCGCCAACCTGTTCCTCCGTATAATCGAACGGAATGCTGCTCAAGTAAATGATCGGATCTTGTGACTCGGCCATCATCGGATTGCGTGCAATGGTATGTTAAAAAATGAAAGAAGCTTTTTTTTTTTAAAGTGTTATTGCGTGGTATTGCTCGTCAATGCTAATAAATCAATAGTTCTAGTGTTTAATTATAACTTGCGTCTACATATGATTATTCCAGATGGCGCCTAATCGCAGTGCTTCGCCTGCAGCAACTGCACCTGTACACCACCAAAACATCAACTGACACGAATACTTCAAAAAAATATGCATCAAACGGGGTTACAAATTCCGAAAAAAGGAATTATTTTCGTAGAAACAAAACTTTCGCTGAATCTACATAGGAGATGAACACACTCAAGAGCTAAATGATGGTTTTATGAAGGCGTTCTTTTTCTCAGCCAAAAGCTACTCCAAATCCTTGGTTATTTTTTGACCCACTGTCAAAAAGTACCGTTACGGACTTCCATATCAAGATACTTTATTTGAATTGCAAAAATACCTAACCATACACATAAACTTTCGTGATTTAAGTTAAGTGTGTATTAGAGTTTTGCAGCCTCCGCGCTCAGCAAATTTGGTTGGGTGCAAAAATACCAGACAGAAAACTTTTGATAGAGCTTTCATGGCCAAGGACTACAAAAATATCTGAGAGTTCAAGACTTATAATGATAAAATGATTTCGACTGATACGAACACAAAGTGGAACTAAAAGAAGGAAAGTTCCAATGCGTGTTAAAAGACACTGAGAGATTGTGAACAAAGGGAGAAGGAAGCCTCGGCTAAATTGTTTCCTTGAAATACAGTCAGTTCTTCAATAAAAATCTAAAGTCGCAATCTGAAAACTTCAAGAATCGCGAGAGAATTGTAATGGTTCGTTTCTCAAAAGCTTATTCTCCAGAATACTAACCTCGTTGTGCACCTTCCACCATCCGCTCTCAGCCTCTCAGTGACAACGTAGTGCCAAACACAATTTCAACCACCATCTCCATGTGCACACTGCACCACATAAACTTACCTTGAAAGCGTTGCCCCTACCCATTTGTGCCATGGATGTTAAAGAAATCAAGTCAACGGTCTCCAATTTGGAGAAAAGTACAGATGATGCAACTATACTCAAGCTTCTCAATATATTGAACGATGGTGTACAGCCCACCGAGAAGCTTTTGCGTGAGACGAAAGTAGGCGTAGCAGTGAATAAGTACCGGTCAAGCAGCAGCAGCGAAATCAGCAGCTTGGTGAAGAAAATGATCAAGAAGTGGAAGGAGGTAGTGCAGAACGAAAAACTGTCTAAAAAGGCAGTGAAGGAGGCTCCACCTGCTAAAACTTCCTCGGTTTCGGGAACCGAGGCCAAGCCTGCACCAGGTTCTGCCTCCGGTAAGTTTCATCTGGGTCCTAGAAATCCCAAAACCGATGGGGTCAATACCTTGCTTTACGAAAATTCCACGCGTAATGCTTCCGTGAGCGCGTTGTACACAGCTTTGGCCATTGAAAGAGATGACGAAAGTTCAACGATTTTGAATGTGGCCCGGGAAATCGAAAGTGAGGTATTCAAAACCGAATTTGCCACTGTTTCCGATAGCTACCGTAATAAGTTGAGAACCTTCACCATGAACTTGCGCAACAAGAAAAATCCACAGTTGCGGGGTAGATTGCTCGAGGGACACATTTCGCCCGCTGCTTTCATTAAAATGCCACCCAGCGAAATGGCACCGGAGGCGTTGAAGAAGGAGATTGAAAAATTGCATAAGCAAAATCTTTTTGATGCACAAGGTGCCACAGAGAAAAGAGCTGTGACCGATAGATTCACGTGCGGGAAATGTAAGCATAAGAAGGTCAGTTATTACCAAATGCAAACCCGGTCTGCGGATGAGCCATTGACGACATTTTGCACCTGTGAGAACTGCGGAAACAGATGGAAATTTTCATAAGCGGCTAGCGCTGGCTCAAGTGTATATAAAGGGTTGCTAGTTGCACGAGTTAGATGTAGAAGAATGTTACGAAAGGGAGGAGTGGATTTGTTTAATCACCATTGTATTTTAATGTGGATAGTTTATGTATTAATATGTTATATGTTCGACATAAGGAGTTGCTGTTCATAATTTTTGGCCAGTTGTACTTACATACTGATTTCCTTGGTCATGAATGCCAACAAATCGACCTTCGTGACAATTTGAACTGGCTTCATCTCGTTGTCGGTGATAATGGCGTTGGAGTTGGTCTCGAAGAACTTGTTCAACAAGGACAACGAGGTGTCCAAGGTGATGGCCTGGTAGGATCTCTTGGTGAAACCAGACTTTTTGGCGATGGAGAAGGACTTTTCAAAGTCAGCCAACTTACTGAAGTCCAAGAAGATGCTTCTGATAGAGTTGGTCATTTGCACTTTCTTAGTCGACAAGGACTTCAAAATCTTGGACAAGGTGATCAAGCCCACCAATTTGCCGGACTGGTTTAAGACAGGCAATTGATCAAAGCCATTGCTTTGCAACAAGTTGAACGTCTTCTCCACGGTGTCAGCCAAAGTGACAGTCACCACTGGAGGTTTACCTGAAACCAAGTCCTGAATGGTCTTGTTGTTCAAGAAATCGTCGGTTTTATCAGCTGCAGTGTTGTTTTCTTCCACCTTGAATCCATTGGTCTTCATCCACTCGTCATCGGCGAACTTAGACAAGTAGGATCTGATAGAGTCTGGGAAAACAACAACAAGAGTGTCCTCCTCAGTCAAGTCCTTAGCCACCTCCAAAGCAGCTTGCAAAGCCGATCCCGAAGAGCCACCAACAAGGATACCCTCCTCTCTGATAATTCTTCTGGCCAACTTGAAGGATTCGGCATCGTCTGTCTTCAACCAGTGGTCCACGTGCTTTCTGTTCAAAACATCTGGAATAAAGTCGTAACCAATACCCTCCACGAGGTAACCATCAGTAGTGTCATTCAAAGATTCAGGCTGAGCCAAAATAGAGCCCTTAGGGTCAGCGCCATAAACCTTGATCTCTGGGTTCTTCTCCTTCAAGTATCTGGAAATACCCGAGATAGTACCACCGGTACCGGCACCAGCAACAAAGTGTGTCACTTTACCTTCGGTCTGCTCCCAGATCTCGTAACCAGTTCCGTAATAGTGTGCGTCTGGGTTAGCTTCGTTGCAGTATTGATCCAAAATCACCGAGTTTGGAATTTCCTTTTCCAACTTTCTAGCCACTCCAATATGAGACTCAGGGGCATCCCACGCGGCCTCAGTGGGGGTTCTGATAATCTCAGCACCCAAAGCCTTCAAAACAGAAACCTTTTCATTAGACATTTTCTCAGGCAAAGTAATAATGGTTCTGTAACCTCTAACGGCACCAACAAGAGCCAAACCAATACCAGTGTTACCGGAAGTAGGCTCAATAAGAGTGTATCCGGGTTTGATTCTACCGGTCTTCTCGGCCTCCAAGACCATGTTTTTCGCAATTCTATCTTTGATAGAACCTCCCAGGTTGAACAACTCGACCTTGGCATAAACCTTGGCCTTGATTCCATACGATTGAGGGATTTTGTTCAACTTGATCAAAGGCGTGTTTCCGATCAAGTCCAACACATCATCAGCAATAGGGGGAACGGGCATTTTGTATTGTTTGTAGATTTTGTTTTCTTCAAAAACTTACGATCAATAAAAGTACAACTGTGGATGACATCGCAAAATTGGGCCACCACGCCGCAGGGTATGTGCCTGCAGCTAACAGCACTTCGAGCTGCCCTTCTAATAATCCATTTCATCCGCAAGTTCCTAGGAACAGAACCTCAAAGGTTCATAAAAATAACTTTCATGAGAATTTTTGTGTACTCGCTATATTTTATTATTTTTAAACATTTCGACTTCGAATTGATATTGTAGAGAAAATTGATTGGTCCATGATCATTGTATTTCTTTCCATCGCGTCGCTTAGGCGATTTTAAGTTCGCGAACGGCTTTTTTAATTTCTTTTTCTTCGCCTTCGGACCTCGGAATTGAGACGCCGTTCGATCAAGCGGGTGAACCAAGAGTTATCAAGTGTCTGAATAATTTTCATCTTTTCCTTCTCTTATTTGGGAGTCACAGCCTGTTCTTCCTTCGCTATTTTTATGGGTTTGTCATATAAGTCAGTTTTTTTAAATTTGAACCGAAAATTTTAATCTATTTCATCTCAGACTCGATCTTTAATTATAGCTTTATGCATGCCCAATTCCAGAAACCGGGATTTTCTTTGGCAAATATGAAGACTTTTTCGGTCTTCCTTCAAGCGCGAGAAACAAAATAGTGTATGATATATTCTCTTGGCCTTGAGTAGCTGTTTTCTTTTTGTTTTTTTTTTTCTTCGTACATAGCATGTATTTGGTCTGACTTGGCATGACCAGCCCTGTCCGCCTTCACCTTCCCTTTCCGGTTTATTAGGTTTGGCAACCGAGATCATGCTGCAAGGACCTATGGGTGGCGGCTCTTGATGATTTATGATAAACAATGTAAATGACATCATACTTGATTGTTCATAACTCAGTGAATTAAAGTCTTTCGACACCCAATAGCACTTATTCTTTTAAATCAAATTCCGAAAACAAGGTACACATTAACGGAAATGGCAGCCAACGGAGACCCGCGCAATTATCTTACATTTATAATCTTGCACTTTATGACGTCAGGGTCCCTACCAGGGATACCTTTTGTGAAATCAAAAACTTGAAACAAGCCTTTTCTGTCAACCACCATTACTTTTCCTCCATCAGAGGAAAAGCTAATAGATGCAGACTCTGTATATTTCAAAGCTGGGGATACCTCACCAAGTAAAACAACCGCGCTACCCGTTTTCATCAGATTCAAAATCTGATTGCCATTTTTCGTAGCCAATAGAAGCAATCGTCCCAGTTTGTCCACAAAAACAATACTGTCACCACGCGGGGAGACTTCAGCACCATATACATTAGAACCAATCTCGTGTACTTTCATCAAGATGTCTACGTCCGTTAAAACCGCTGTCTCATCTTCATCAGAAGTTTCAAATTCCGGCAGTGCAGCTCTATCGCGACAAATTTCTCCCAGTGACACTCTTCGAGACAGCTTCCGGAAATCAAATGATGGACCATTTATCTTTAAAACCACGGAGGGTTTGTTTTTCAAAGAAGAAGAAGTGATTATGATTGTGTTGGTGAAAGGGCGACCGAACTTTATATCCGTGATTCCCTCGTTATCTAGCATTTGATCGTCATCTTCCGTACCTAGAAATTTTCCAACACCATCAATACTCTCGTCAGTTCCGACGATTCTCCCATTTCGATCAGTTTTGGCTAGCATTGTGTCGGAAAAGATGAGTCTGGGCTTTCGGTAATCCAAGTCACGGTCTCCACGCAAGCGTATGATAAAGTAGCGCATTTCATACACTGTGCAACAGAGCAAGTGCGTAGAAGATGCATTGAAAGTCAAGATTTTGAGCGGATCCCGATAAGGAACGGTAATGGTAATAGGGATAATTGACATTGAAATTTTGCTTTCTGAAGCATTTATTTTAGTATCATTTATCTGATGAAGAATGACAAAAGGTTGTGGATTTCCTGTCATTTTCTCTTTAGTCGTTATACCACACGCAAGAAGATTATTATTTGGTGATAATGCAATGCATCGGATTGGGAAATCTATAAGGTACGTGTAAACAGGCTGTCCAATTTCACCACATGTGGAATCAACATTAAGTACCCTCATGAGACCTTTTGTTCCCAGTATTATCAAGTATTTGTCTGATAAACAGCAATGAAGCTGAATCCACGATTTAAGTCGGGAAACAAGTTCATTTTTACCAGATGAAGATTTGCCTGGTTCTTGGCCTTTCCTGTCGCCAAAGTCATTATGTACAATCAATCCGTTAGTCTTTGGTAATTCAACTGTACTAGAATTGGGTCCGTATTCTCCAGTCAGTTTTCCACAAGCTAATAATTTGGGTTTTGTGGACGAATACTGGTAAAGCTCCCATTTTCTGTCCGAGATCAACGCAAAAAGTGTGGTCTCTACCTTAGACTTGAAGTCGGTATACGTGTAGATTGCAGAGCTAGAAAATCTGTTGATTCTTTTCATGAGACTGCGGGAACTAAAAGGGATTTTACCTTGCTGGGTAGGAAAATTTGAGATCTTTCTATGAAAGGGAAAACATTGCGAAAAATTCCGCTCTTCATTTTCGTCGAGTCCCAAAACGAGATTTTCCTCGTAAGAATCAGCAGCTTCTGATATAGATTCTGTTTTTGGGGTAGATGCAATGATATTCTGGTGCAGATAATGCGCGTTGGATGAGGCCGACGAAGTGCCGCGTGATTCCATTCCAATTCTTGATGGCGTTTGAACAGAAGCATGGCTCTTTTTGAAGGAGTCTTCGCTTGTCAGTTTTTCGGCTCGTTCTTCTTTAGCGAATTTGCAGAATAAACCTAGAAGATCTAGATCTGGCGGCAGTGACGAGAGTTTTGGAGTAGAACTCATTGTCTTTCTTGATGAAGTGATGGACATATTCCTCGGCAATTTAGAAGTGTATTTCTCTCCACTTCCTGAGCTTATGTCAGGCTCACTATTGGATGAAGGGTCCAACATACATACAATCTTGTATAGCCGACGCATGGCCCATACGGGCTTTAGAATGTGGACTTCAGGTTGATGGCAACTCGGACATGAGAGCCGTTTTCCAGAAATAAAATAATGCTCAGAAACCAAGCATCCACACGAAAGCACGGACGCATCATCGACCAAATTGGAATTTTCTGATCCTGGAAGTCGGAGAAGATCTTGAAGATTAAGTATTGTGGAGGCATCCATTATTATGTTGTTTGATTTCAATAATATGGTTTATCGCCTGTAATAGATAATTTGTGAGCTTTCTTATCAGAGGCTTATCAGTCAATTGAGTCACCGGGAAACTATTATTTGTATTACTTAAGCAACGAGCAGATTAAGCTTTTTCATCGAACCGTTCCGTTATACATTTGCTGTGACTCAAGTGCGCGTTCTGTTAGCAAATATATAATACCGCGTCACGTGCGCTCCGTTACGTCTTTGTCTTACAGAGTACACAGGCTTGGTAAAGATGGTTCAGATTTTCTATCGTAAAATCCTACGTCCACCTATATATATTTGTTGTTCTTTTCGCTGAAGAAACAAGTAAAACTAACTAATCTTGGGCGCGAAGATAAAATCTTCGCTCCCGGCGATGGAGTTCCTGTGTACTGATAATCGGTCGCCACACGATTACTGCACAGGCCTCCCGCCCTGTAACTAAATACTAACACTCCCACGATGTTATCTCCCTTGTTTTGATGGTATCTTCTAAACTAGGTGTGTAACATCGGGTATTTAGTGCTTTGCGCACTCTGGGTCATTCTGAGACCTCTCCACAAATAACCTCGCGACCATCGCCTTATACGTGCCTGTATATAACGCTTTAGTGAACATATCCGCTATGTTCACCATTGAGTTGACGTATTCTAACAGGTAGTATCTTTCGGAGAGCTTCTCCCTAATGGCCTTCATCTTTATATCGACCATTTTACGAGTATGCGATATGGTTTTACTCTGGCAACAAGCAATAACCGCCTGGTTATCTTCGTAAAGTCTCGTCTCCTTTACACTATAACCCAAATCGCGCATAAACTCGATTAAGTGCACCGTGCGCTCCTCAGCTATTGACAAAGCCACTAATTCTGCAGCAGCAGTGCTCTTTGTGATGTTCTTTTGCTTCTTGCTGAGCCACTTTACGGGGTTCCGGTTAACGTAAACGACCATGCCCGAAATCAGCTTAACATCAGAATCTGGTGCAAAAGATGCATCAGAGAAGGTCTCCACCACGAAATCTCCCTTCTTCAAATCACCTGAGATCTCGTGTTTGTTTGTCCGGCTATACTCAAGTTTCCGATCTAACGACTGGCTGATATATCCTAAACAGTGAATTAATCTCCCAAAGTCGTTTTCTGTCGGATTTGCAGATTTGCTTGCTAAAAAGTTCGCAGCGAAAGCAAGGTCAGGTCTAGTATTGTTCGCGGCCCAACTTATACTTCCGACTCCGGACTCGTATAGCGTCTTTCTCTTTCCGGTTAGCACATTTGAGGTGTCTCTGGGTGTCTCGAAAAACGCATCCTCCTTTGGTGCGTTATTAGAACCGTATCCCTCGCTGTCTACCTTGACTGGAGTTCGACGTGGTCTAATGTTATGGCTTTCGAAATCCTTGACTAGCCTCCCTAAGAACTTCTGTTGAGACATCGAGTAACCGTCTTGTGTCTTCTCGAACTCGATCCCTAAGTACTCCGACACTTGCCCAAAGTACTTTAAATCAAAGATCTTTTCTAACTTCGTTTTGAAAGTATCTAAGACTCGTTCATTGCTGGCCACCAAAAACAAATCGTCCACGTACAAAGCAACGATAAGTCTTCCTTCTTTCGACTCCATGGATAAAATCGTTTCCTCGTAGTCGTTTGGTGCGAGTCCTAGTTTCTCAAGTTCAACGGTTAGGTGCTTATACCATTCATAGCCTGCTTGCTTCATACCATATAAAGCTTTCTTAAGTAACCAACAATAGCCGTCCATGTTGTCATACCCTGGCGGGGGTCTCGCATAAATCTCCTCCCCTTTTGGTAGCTTAGCGTGCAAATAAGCGGATTTTATATCTAGGTGGTGTATGGGGTAGTCATACTCCGTCGCTACCATGGTCAAGGTTCTAATGGACAGTAAATCAACAACTGGGGACAGTACTCTGTATTGGTCAAAGTGTATCCCTTTCTTCTGCCTGAACCCTTGCACGACGCACCTGGCTTTGTATATAGCTCCCTTGAGGTCGTCTGCTTTATGAGTGTAAACCCAACGCGTAGGTATCGTTGTTACACCATCCGGGATCTTCCTCACTTCATAGACTCCCATTTCAACGAACTTTTGCAACTCATCTTCTTCAGCTTTCTTCCACGCTGAGACATCGTTGTATTTCACCTTGATGTTGTTCACCCTCTTCGTCTTCTGAGTGAAAACGCTCCCCAAGTTTCGGTCCCTAAATCGTATAGGCATCTTAACCGCTCTTCCGGATCGCGTACGGTAATTTCCCACTTCCTCGTTACTCCCGGTTTTCCGTTCGTGGACTCTCGTGAGCTCTCCCTTCTCTCCAGTTCTCCTAGTTATCGCGTCGTGGACTCCTAGTGCCAGGTCGTGTTCTAAGCCCTCCATGGCTCGGGTGGAACTCTCTCTGACAGGCTCTGATGTACTCGGCGAGGTTTCTGCTCCGCAAGAGTCGCTCATATCCCCGGGGTGTTTTTCCAATGACATGGGTCTATCTATAGGTACACCACTATCGACATCGCCAGCCCCCCCAGGTAGAGGTTTGCCTCCTTCGATACCAGTTCCCGGGACAAAGTCCAGTTCGCGGGTCAAGGATTCCAAATTCGCTTCCTCAGTCAGTCGTTGACCATGTCCACCTGCCTGTCTGCTTGAGCCGAGACACAGGTTTGGTGTGTGATTGGCGTCTTTGGTCTCCCCGTGTATCAGAGACGACCGTTCTCGTTCCGCGTCGCTTCGGGATCCGCCATGGAGAACAGGTCTAATAGGGTCAGTTCCGAAACCCCTGTCCATCTCCGCGCTAGTCTTTGGGTGTTCTAAGTCCAGTCGACAGACCGTTGGATGGGCAGCCGGGACGATGCATCGCTCCCTATCGAGTTCTCGTTCCGAAATCCGCCGATGGACTTCAGTCTGATCACCCTGATCCGCACACTCGTCAGGAATCAATACAAAGCGAGACGTACTCGATGGCATTTCGTCTGGTACTTCAGTAGTCGTGACAACATTCGGCTGATTCGGTACGACAATATGACCACTTCTGTATGACTCGTTGATCTCTTCACTTAGGGGTGCGGTTTCTATCGCTTCAATGTCTCCATGATTGAACAGTGCTACTGACTCATTTATCGGGTAAGTCATCATATGTTGCTTCATTGCCAATGATTGTTGAAGTTGTCCAGCCACGTCGACGGTGGGATGAGTATTTTCAAGGTTCATCACTTCGACTTTCTTAAAATACTCGGCCAAGTTTTCCATACTTTCTGTGAAATACAAGTCGGTCGTGTAGATCACTTTTGAGAAATTCACTAATACTTTGTAGCCAGCCGACCCATGATGGCCTATGTAGCTTCCTCTGACAGTATTATTGAACTTATCAAGTGTGACACCTACGGTCCGTGCTTCCTGGTCATTGTGAACTTTTACAACAACGTCCATTCCGAAGACCTTGAAATCCAGAGGTTCGACCTTAACATTCTGGTAAGCCTGTTTGGGTATATCTCCTCTATTCCGCGGCTTAAGGTGATTATGAAGATAAGCTGCGTGTAGAAGAATGAATCGCAAGAGAGAAAAATAGTTTACGTCCTTGATCGTTCCGCCCGCGAGCGTTGCGCTCTTGAACGTTCCCACAATTTTCTTGACTTGGCGAATCAATACCTTGTTCATAGCTTCTGCGACACCATTCTGTTCAGGCGAGTATGATGAGATTGGCTCCTTCTCAATACCTAGTTTTGCGAGTTCCTGTGAGTTGGGCATTTCTACTGCGTTGTCAGACCGGAAGAATCTGATCTTTTCTCCCGGGAACCGACTATTCCACACTTGTAACTTGTCGAGTAATTCAGCCTTGAAAGCTTTATCGTCGGTGATTATTAGCTCTGTGTAGCGTGTGTACTCATCAATTAGTGTGGTAACGTAGATTGTTCTCCCTTTGCTCCCAATGATTGGCCCCATCGTGTCTGAATGCACTCTCTCGTGTCTCCGTGTCACTGGAGAATGCTTCTTGTTATGCGGCTTTGCTTGTATATTGCTTTCGTTGCATACACGACACAGTTTAATCTGCTCCCGACTTCCCACCGGCTCGTGAAACAGTAATACGTTTAGTTTCTTGAGTGCTGTCAAAGCTTCGTGTGATGCATGTCCGCACACGAGGTGGTAGTAGATTATGTCCTTGGGTCCAAAAGGGTTTGGCAACTCTGGCATCCTTACGTTTGCAATTAACGCGTATTGTTGCGCATGCAACCACTTGTTTGGGTCCAGCTGAAACCTCGATCCGAAATCAATATGCGCTTTTGTCACGGGTTCTAGTTCCATTGTCCCGTAAAATAAATGGTCGCCGGGCGTAGTGGCTATGATGATGTCTTTTCCGCCTTCTCGTGGCGTGATCCACAACTTTTCGTCATCATGGGACACTTTGTAACCTGCCCTCGCAACTTGCCAAGTAGATACAATATTGTAATCTAAATCAGGACTGTATAACACTCGCTTGAGATTTATCGTAAGACCTTGCCCTCGCAACGCGAGATCACCAATCTGTGTTGCCATGCCCATTGTGTCATTCGCTGCCAAAAATGGTTGGCGACACTCGATGGCGCCCACGAGTAGGTTGGGGTCGTTAACGAAACTCTCTTGTGCACCCGAGTCGTACATTATTATGTTTGGTGACGGTTCCTCTACTTTTGAAGATCTAACGTGAAATGTATAAATTAAACCTTTGAGCAGAGCACCTCCCCTTCATTCACCTTTCGATTTACTTGGGAACAAGTCTTCAATTGCTGGTGGTGCTCCTATATCCATGAGGGGCCTCTTACTATTTGGGAGGTGAACCTTACCGTCACCACGTCTTTTCCGGCGATTTTGGAGTTCGGCGACTGTACTCTTCTCATTGTCAATAATCCCTTGTTCCCACTCAACTGTACGACTTAACTTGGACGCGAAAGTCGTAATTCCTTTAATAGGGACTGCAGTTTTCCGGTATTCTGCATGATGTTTGTTTAATGTCTTCAAAATTGTGGTTGCCATGCTCGTCTTGCCCCACCACAACCAGATCACATACATTGGGAAACCTTGACACTCCATAAAATCAACGAAGATATGGTCGTACTTCTCCTTCATCTTCTTTAAGTAAATGTTGATGGATTCTTCGACCTTGTCATTATGTATCTCTTGCCAGAAATTCCAAGCGTCGTTGAAGTATTCCTCATAGGGCGTGATGTTAACCTTTGACGTAAGGCTGCTTACATACATCCACAATTCCCTTGTTGTCTTCGGCGGATTGTTTTCTTGAATCGAAACTCCCAAATCGTTTTTGTTCAAGTAAGACATAATGGCTTTGTCGATCATCGTGGCAGCAGTTTTGATGCTATGGGACCCTTTAAAAACGAAACGGTCCCACTCGACTTCCTTTCCGGTGTAGTTCGCCTTTTCATAACCAATGGTGGTGATGATGTCCTTGGAGAACTCAAACTCTTTGAACACATCATTCATCTTTTCGCACCATTTGTAAGCACTGATTGATGACACTGGGTCAATGCCTTTGAACGCTGTCGCCACAACTTCAGCGACCACATCCTTGAAACCGGTCAACTTGTAGTCGATTAAACCGGCTTCAGTTCCTGTCTCAGTGCCTGCACGCAATTCATCCGGCAACGTTTCTCTGGTGAGATTCGATGCTTCGGTACTCGGGGTGCTCCGCTTGATACGCATTCGCATCTGAATATCGCGGAAATCATCGGAGTTAAACTCCTTTCCAAAAACCAGCTGAACCTTTTTGAGTTCCACTGGATCAACTTCCATAGTGTATCGAGGAAAGCTTTTTGACTTCTAATTGTTAGCAAATATATAATACCGCGTCACGTGCGCTCCGTTACGTCTTTGTCTTACAGAGTACACAGGCTTGGTAAAGATGGTTCAGATTTTCTATCGTAAAATCCTACGTCCACCTATATATATTTGTTGTTCTTTTCGCTGAAGAAACAAGTAAAACTAACTAATCTTGGGCGCGAAGATAAAATCTTCGCTCCCGGCGATGGAGTTCCTGTGTACTGATAATCGGTCGCCACACGATTACTGCACAGGCCTCCCGCCCTGTAACTAAATACTAACACGTTCTCGATGATGCGTTTATCTTATTCCGCGAATCTTTATCTGGGGTAAAACGTCTTTACCGTAGGAGGGATTATTAATCCCGATAAATCTTCACCTTTGACTTTTTTTACTGACTTATATTCTTGATAGACTAAACTTTTGAGGGGTATTGAATTCTTTTTTTTTTTAATTCCTAAATTTTCTATTCCCTTCGCCATCCTTTTCTGATATTTTGACTGGGAAAGAGGATCCGACGCGAATGGTATAACGGATTTTAACACCAAAACGAACATGTCGGCTTTACACAGGGCAAGGAAGCCGCTTGTTGATAAGCAAAATTGAGTAAAGCAAACTTTTTTAAATAAACTAATTAAACACCTATATTCAAAATCGAGACCTCTTAGAAACAAATCATGTGCTAATTCAAGATCACCCCGCCCGGTCAGCGTGTGCAAGCAAATCATCGAAGTTCGCTCAATTATGGAACAGGGCATCTGATTCTTCATCTACAACTCTTCTCTTCCAATATTTATGACATTTTCACCGTTCGCCTGCGAAGATGTGTCATGAGCTTTTTCAACAATTCCGTTTGGGTTCAAAATCTCACCTGTGTGTACGTTGATGAGCGATGCCGAGGGAGCTACTGGGCCCTTCGATCCCAAAAAGTGGGGAGGATTTAAGTTTCTCTTTTCTGTTTGTTCGGGGATGGAATTAATGTCCCTTTCAGCATCATCCACTCCATAATCAAAAAACGAGTACAACGCCTGCAAGATATTTGTTGTGCTGTTGAACAACTTTTTGAAAGGTTTGTTTTCAGCTTCTCGGGCCGCCTGCATAGCATTTTCATCATAATCTGGACGCAAAATCAACGCCAGTCGAGGGCACAAACCGAGATCTTCGAGCTTCAAAAATTCCTGGGCTTCAGAAAATGTCTTTCTGGTAGCAGGATAGAAGAACGCGTATCTGGAAGGCTCGAAATGTCCAATGTTCATATACCTTGAACTAGATACATCTTCTTCAGGCACTAACAGAAGATTAAGTTCTTGCTGGAGCCATCTCTTGACGTCCATGAGACAGTCTGTGGACTTAAATTGAGCCCTTGCGCTGCCCCCGTCCATGAGACGGATCGATAACACGCATTTTTCTTTATCTGGATTTCCTGGATGATTCATCTCCAAAAATTTCCCCTGCTCTAATTCAGGTAAGGTATATGAATTTTCGCCTGGCATATTGTCCAGTAAGTGTTTGTTCAACGCAGAACTTGGGTCATAATACCCAAATTTTTGAGGAGCCAGTAAAAACTCAAGGCAGCTCTTCTCATCAGAAAAGTCTGCACACGCGTATATCCCTGTATTATCAGCGACCACAAAACGATAAGAGCTCAAATCGGGCCATGCCTTCTCAAGCCGGAGATAATCCTCGGAACCGATCTTTCTTCTTACTACGTGATAATTATCACGGATTATATGAGCAGCCTGTGTATCTTCCGCAAGAAAATCGGGACAAATTTCTTCATGTGATATCCAAAGAAGCCACACCTTTTGGTTGGAAGTTGCTATTGGAGCACCCGCATTAGAAAAAGGGATCATGTTTGCGGGGTGTGTTTAAATATTTTATGGGCAAGAACTTGCAGTGTCAAACTATTGTAATATGTTCTGAATAAACTTTTGGCTTTATTCACTGCCAAAATAACTTTTGAATTTTTGTTTGCTCCAAATTTAGATTGACGCAAAAAGAATATGAGTTGGGAAAAAGAGTTGTTATTAGAGTTTTGAGACGAACTACAAAAGTTGCGAAGCTCCTTCTTGTGTCATGTGACTTTGATTGCGCCTCAGGTCCTGAAATGGTACACTCGTGTGACCAACTTTTTTGTATTTGAATGTCTAAATTGTTCTCACAAAACTAATATGGATTTAGCTTCGAGACAGTAGTCTTTCTTCGCCGATTCAGCTCTTGAAGAATTGTCTGAAGTGGTTTGTTGTTGCAGTTTTTTTTTATCTTCTTCATTTTTTTACTTTTTCAAATTATAACTTGCGAATAGCAATAAATAAATTCCGAGGGCTCGCGATTTGAGGTTAAGTAGCACGACGCAAAATAGAAGAAATTGCCAGATATTAAATCGGGGCATATACTTGTCCTGGTAAAGAGTTGGTCAAGGTTTTCAAAACCGTTCAGTATCTTTCAAATAAGGATCTTTGTCAACAAACTATCCAGATTTCCCTATTATCATTTCAAACCCCACAAATAGGTCAGCATATCAAACTTGTCGATGTGACCTGTCATGCATACAAACACATTCACACTTCAGCACATTGCAGACTTAGCCGCAATGACCGTTCAAAATATGGATCCCAAATTATTAATAGTCAATTCTTCTCTTTTGTTTTAGGGTTTAGCCATAAGAATGAAGAATTTTTCTCTTTTCGAAAATATTTAGCAGAATCAAAAAAAACTGGTCCTTTCCACCTATTGCCCTGGATCTTTGATTCACTTTGAATCAATCTATGCATCAACTGCTCAAGGCACTACATGCAGGGCCATTGTTTACCTGATGTAATACATCATTAATTTAAACCCACAAAGACTTCCGATGGTTTTTTTGCCCGTAATAATAGTCCTATCTTTGAAAATAATAGAACAGTAATGGTATATTAATGAATAAACTAGTTAATTTTGATGTGACCAGGCAAAAAACACATTTTTCAATCCTGTAAGTTTTTGCGTAGCACCGCGAAACTTAAACCCCAATGTCAACACCCACATGCTCTTTATGACCCTATCATAAATTTTCACTCAATAAACCTGAATTCTTGCATCTTGCTTGCTGCGTTTATTCCCACTTATCTTCTTCTAACTTGTCGTCTCAACGAGTGTGTTACAGATGTCAACAAATATCAAAGTTATCGTCAGAGTGCGGCCGCTGTTACCACGCGAGGATTCAGAATGCTTGGTTCATATGCCAGCAGATGAGCCGGGGCACACTTATCTCGATCACCCCAAAGGGGCAAAAAATTACTTATTTGACGAGTCGATCTGGTCACACAGTAAAAGTGAACCCAATTACCACGATAATTTTTTGTTTTACCAAAAATGCGGCTACAATTTACTAGAACACCTTTATCAAGGTTACAATGTTTGTCTATTGGCATATGGACAAACCGGCTCTGGAAAAACTTACACAATGATGGGACAAAAAAGTGACTATGGTATAATTCCGCTTATGGTGAGGGATATCTTGCGGCAGCGAGATTCTTTAATTAAAGATAAAATTAATTGTGAAGTTACGTTCTCTTACGTTGAAATTTACAACGAAAAGGTCAGAGACTTGCTCGGCTACTCGAAGGTTTGTCGCGTTCGAGAAGACCCTATGACTGGGCCTTACATTGAAGGTCTAACAAACGTAAATATAGAATCCTTTGAAGAATTTTTTCGATTCTTGGATGCGGGGAACTCGCTCCGAATGACTGCGTCAACGAAAATGAATGATACAAGCTCCAGATCACACGCCGTGCTCACTTTTTCACTCAGACAAACGAGATTCTCAGATGAAAAAGATTCGTCGCAAGCTGTAGGGGACTCGGTGGAAGAGATGGTGTCCAATATCAAACTTGTTGATTTAGCGGGCTCGGAAAGATTGGCAAAGACTCAAGTTTTCAACCAGTCTGAGAGATTGAAAGAAGGAACTCAAATTAACAAGTCACTTACAGTCTTAGGAAGGTGTATTAATATTCTTTCCCTGGGCAACAAAGGCGTTGTTCCATACCGAGACTCGACGTTAACATACTTGATGCGAGAAAATTTGTCCGGAAATTCAAAAACATCTATGATCTTTTGTATCTCACCCACGGACTATGAAGAAACATGTCAGACATTAAACTATGCCACGGAAGTGAAAAAAATCAAGACAAAGGCCAAGGCCAGTGCATCAAAACTTCTTGCTCCACCTGTTGACTGGGCCGCACTTCAAGTTGAAGATCAATCGGTCATTGAAACTCTCAAGGGTGAGATCGCTGTTCTCAATAAACAACTAAGCAAGTTTCAAAACACAGACAAAGATGACGGAGTCTCTTCTTTGATTAAGTATCTCTCAAGAGAAAGCGAGAGACAATCATTCGAGATCAGGTACCTTAAGAATCAGTTACAAAACAATAATGAGGAATTGAAAGAGTTTAAAGGACAAACCGGATATTTGGGGTCAGAAATCAGGTCTATTCTTCGCACCCAGTTTTCCAAAGAGCGAGATCGTTTGATGAAGTCTGCGGTAGAGATAAAGACGCGTTGTTCAGAGGAAGCACGATCAATTCGCAACTTTCTTGATGATCTCAACTCGGCGAAAAACTAAAATAAATGAGCTGCGTAGAGGAAGCAGAAAATAAATTTATGAACACAGTGTGAATCGAAGCCAGAATGAAGTTTCTTTAACCCAAGCAGGAGCACAAAGGAAATTAAAAAACAATATGCAGAGCAGATTCAATGCCTTAGAATTATTCCAAGAAAGACAAAACCATGTGGTAATGGCCTTGGTGTTCTGATCAGGAGCAAATAGATAATGTGTCAGCATTGTTATACCAGAGCAATTGCGCTCCGATAATAATCGGATGACACAAGGAAGGTAGTTTTGACTTCTAATTCTATACCTCTTCTAATTCAATTAATTTTACTTCATTTCTATTTTTTTTTTTCTTTTTTTCAATGTTATGAATCGGTTGTTAATAAAATTGTCTTCTACGGTATTATTTTTCCGGTGCATTTCTGGTCTCTGCAGGCCCTTCACCCACGGCGGCTGACTGCACTGTCACCGACAAATCTAGTGAAGGCCGCATCCAAATTAATATCACACTCATCAAAAAAAAAAAAAAAAACTCCCACCATGACTGAGTTTCTCGATTATAAGGTCGTACTTCATCTTAAAGATGGAACTAAAACCCAAGGGTTTGTTACTCACGTAGATGGCTCGCTGATTTCTTTGGGCAACAAGGTTATTGAAAATGTCAAGGTGAAGGATTTGAAGGTTATTCAGTTGCCTCCAGACAAAAAGCCAAAGCGTAAGGCCGTTCCTAATTTATCACATCTTGACGATGCCATTGTTCTGATTTCTGGTCCAAATTCCAGGAGTGCCACTCCCAAGTTGACGAAGAAAAATCCTGATTGGGGTTCGGACGTTCAAGAAATCAAAACCTCTGACGACTTCGATTTCGCCGCTAACTTGGCAATGTTCGACAAGAAGTCTGTGTTCGCTGACTTCCAGAAAAATGATAATGTCAGTGCACAAGACAGGCTTGTGGGTCACAACAAGGTCGAGAAAAAGGTCAAGAAGGCCCAGGACAAGTACGAAAATGATGAAATGGTGCTTGCAAAGGACAAGAAGGACAATTGGAATAGCATAGGTTCTTTGTCTCAAAGACTTTCTCTGCCAGTAACTGTCGGTGGTATCCATTCAAATGGCAGCTTTGTCAACCGCGAGACACAAGTGTACAAATTCGCCTTCGAGGATGGTTCTCATGTACCTCTTGCCTCCCCAGTACAACTCTTAGAAATCGAGAGAGTTTCCCAGGACAACTTCGGGATCGAAACCAAAACTTCCGTGGAGGTTGGTGCATTGAACCTCTATAACCTAGTCGTTTCCAAGATTCTCGGTGGCTCTGTGCGGTTGAGTAATCGTAAAAATCATAACTTGCCACCATTGGTTTTGTTATTGATAGGAGGTGGCCACTGTAGCAGCAAAGCTTTTGCCCTTGGAAGACATTTATCGAATCATGGAGTTAGAGTTTTGGCATATGTGATCAATGAAGAGATGGTTGAGGCCGACACGCTTCATCAGTGTCATCTATTTGAGAAATGCGGAGGAAAAGTAGTAAGTACGAAATTCTCCGAACTTTTAGATATTTTGAACAACCAGCTTGATACACCTGTGGAACTTGTTATTGATTCATTACAAGGATTCGCGAGTCAATTGTCCGATCTATTTTACACTACTGAAAGCATGGAAACGCTCAAGCAGGTTGTTCAATGGACCAATGAACCGGGACAAAAGTTTCAGGTTTTATCGCTTGATATTGCCTCGGGCATTGATGGTGGCTCGGGTACTGTTTCTGACCCTCTGCTAAAAGTAAACAGCAAATACATCGCATCCTTGGGAGTTCCTATCAGTGGGTTACTTCATGCTTACAATAATGGCTCCCTTGATGATGATATACTGCATTATGTGGTGGATATTGGTATTCCTAATGCTGTGTATAGTGCCAAGCCACACTTAAGAAAGTTTGACAAGTTTTGGTTCTGTGCTGAGGGGATCATGAAGCTAGAACTAAGTTTGGAATAATAACAAAAATGCATCATAATAATCTTGTCAGCCCTGGAGGCCAGGCCTCAACCTCTTCATCAAATTATTTTATAGTTAGAGCAATAGGATTTTCCCATTGATACTGTGTAATTGTTTCGTTCTATTCTCTATTATCAATGCTCCATGGGTAAGTCTAGAAACATGAAGGGATTATGAAAGTATTTACTTCAATGCTTATTTATCTATATAATTTAAAAGCTCTGGGGCTGAATTGATCGTACCTGTTACTTGTACTACCCTGACCACTCACGCGCTCTCTCAACGTGGGAGACCAGTGTACTGCACATGTTTTTTTTTTTTGGATCCAGCTGGGTGGATTGTTTTTCTCAAGTTATTCATTGCCGCAACCTCTTTCGTAGTATCAAATTCCAACTCCATGAACACTGGAACTAGTTGGAGTAACTCCTCAGGGTTTGGCAACCCATCAAATGCCGGTGGTCTTTCGCAATCCAATCCGTCTTTTGGAACGGCTAGTGGCCCCCTAGGCACTTCCAACCCAAACTCAACCTTTCAATTTGGATCGACTGCCACCTCTGCTCCCTCGACTTCGGGTGGATTATTCGGAAATAAAACAGCAAATAATGGCCTTGGAGCACCTCCCGCTTCAGGTACATCTTCATTGTTCGGAGGCGGTATTGGGAATGCTGGAGCAAACTCGTCGAATAGCCAAGGAAATAGTGGACAAGGTGGGTCATTACTTGGAAATGCTGGAAACACCAATCAAACAGGTGGTTTGTTTGGAAACAGTGCCACAAATGCTACCACAAGTGGTGGGCTTTTTGGTAACTCTACGCAAGGAAACGTGGCCTCAAATGGGCAAGCTTTTGGCGCAAATAATTCCAGTACCACCGCAAAGCCAGGTGGATTATTCGGAAATTCCCAAACCGGTAGTCAATCTGGTGGACTTTTCGGCGCTCCCGCGTCCCTGCAGAATTTGCAAACTAATTCATCTACTATGTTCGGAAACTCGAGCGGTGTGTCGAATAATCAATCATCTGGCCTTTTTGGTAATTCGCACGCCGTTCTGGGAAATCTCCTTGGATCCAAACCGGCTGCTGGTACAATTGGTATGTTTGGCAATTCGAATGCTCCAAATTCTGTGCAAATTACCACTTCTGTATCCTCTGGGAATCCCTACGGTCAAAGTTCTGTGCTTTCGGGCATTGCAAAAAGTGAGAAGGCTATGCCACCTTCAATCACCAGCTTTTTATCAGAAAAAGCACTGACAAGCACTAAAAGAAGAAATCATTCAACTTCTGTATCAACTACTAAGAGTGTCGCAAAGCCCTCTGTAGTGTCTCGTTTGGCTAGGACGTTCAACATCTTTCGCTCGAGTACTAAAACTGAAACATCCTCAAAAGCTTCAAAAGTCAATGGTGTTTTCACTCAAAAAAGTCATGTTGATGACCTTCCTGGTGTACATCCAGAAAAACCAACCCATTTTGCTCTCAAGCAGTCCAATCGGTTGTCTGACATACCCCTTGGGTCTAAAAATGTTGGCGACTATCGAAAATTAGTCATCAAATCAAACCCTTCGAAGTTCCACTTAATTGATGCAGATAAGGTTTTCAGAGCAAAACGAAAACGCGTGTTTAATCTGTCGGTATCGCCTCAAGATAGCCTGGATGAAATTTCTAGTGATAACGAGCCTGAGGATATACGCCCAGTCAAGTTTGCGAAACCAAATCCAATCCACAAAATTTCCGAGGACGGACCCGGCTCTGAGATGGCTCTCACCGAAAATGGCTCCGATACGTCAGAACGCAATGATGGCTACTTCTGCTCTCCTTCCATCAAGGAGCTTTCTATTTTACAGCCCCTCAAACTCAGTGAAATCCACAACTTTATAATTGGCCGTGTGGGTCATGGTCAAATTTCGTACAATTTTCCCGTCGATCTATCCATTCTTTTCGAGAACTGTGACTATGACGTGATATCCCTTGAAGAGGAGCTTTTTGGTCGCATTATAAAAATCGAAAATTCTATTGTTCGTGTCTATGATGATGAAGGAATTACATCCCCTGCTATAGGACATGAACTCAATGTCCCGGCAACAATTACCTTAAAAGCTCCTCCCAAAAAACGTACTATAGAAGACCATATCAAACGATTACAAAATATGACTGGTATGGAATTTGTCACATATGATCCCATAACTTTCAACTGGACTTTTACTGTCAAGCACTTTAGTGTCTGGGGTCTCATAGATGATAGTGAGACTGAAGGCGATGAGACTGAAGATATGGCCCGTTTGAGAAGCTTGAAAAAAAAACAAGACGACGAAGAACTTGAAGCGACGATCATTTACTCTAAGTTGTACCAGAATGAAACTTATCAAAATGAGTTGAAGCGACAAAAAATAGAACGACAGGCAAGCGGCATTCCTGGTTGCTGGGACTATGATACTACTTCAAGAATTGGGGAAGGCGACGTATTAACTTTGAAGCAGAATCTGGTCCAAAATGAGATTGACCAGGAGGTCAATGCATTCAAAGAGAAAAAATTCGCGCGTGCCCTCGCAGAAAATGCCAGCGATATCACGAACGACTCCGAGGATGATTCAGTTGGAGGACGGGACCAAGAACCCATTTCTGAAGACATCCTTTACTCAAAGGAAGTGAGAAACTATGATTACCTCAAAAATATTGTCAACGATGTCGCACTAGATACTGACATGAATGACCTTGTCGATGAAAAAGCTTACGAGCCCGAAATAAGTGACGAGACGGTCTTTGCTAAGTTTAATCTCAAGACAAATCTCGCTGTATCGAAGAACTGGCTTCTACAACTCGAGCTTTCGAACGACGTCGACTCGGCTTTAGCGCCATTCACAACCTCAAAAAGAAAGCCTCAACCGGCAATTGACTCTATCAATGATATTTTGTTCTCCAACATACCTAAGGGGGATTTGATTCTTGATCAAGCTTCGACGCCGAGGGAAATATCAGAGGAAACCCAGCTTCTCCTTGAAAATGGACCAATAATGGACCAAGCATCTACAATTGAAGCTTTTCAGAAAATACTTCTTAGATCGGATATCAAAAAAAGAGACACGCAATTCCCCATAGTCAATTTTACAGCACCCTTCTCATTTTCGACAGTTTCTGCCTTTTTTGAGAAGACTTCGGATGATAAGCTTTTGAAACTTGCAACAATTCTTTTTGATAAACCTGATCTCAGCGTGATGGAGAAATATCAGGGTGTTGACTTTTCTAATACTACTCTTGTTACAAGACTTGAAAATCTAGAAAAGAAACGTGCATTGGTTTCTTGGTTGAAACCATTCAATGAGATGGACTCCTCTGTGGCTTACTCCGATGCCATAGAAGGCATTTTCTCGGCCATTTGCTTGGGTGATTTGAAAGCTGCTGTTGAGCTTGCCTCAAAGACCAATAACTTGCATTTAGCCGCATTGTTGACTCTTCTTGACTCCAATGACACCACAGTTAAACGTATTGCTTGCGGCCAAATTGAGTCATGGAAAGAATCTAGTGAGTTGAACTTGATACCGGGGGTCGTCGTGAAAATCTTTAGAATCTTAGCCGGAGATTTTACTTCTTTTCATTCAGAACTTCCAGGTAAGGTCTTGTTAGGAGTGTATCTCCTTTATGGTAACCCTGCGGAGAGTATTGAGGCGATTTTTGCGAAGCTTCCTACTAGCCCTGAAGAATGTCTTCTTGGTAAAATGCTCCAAATTTACTCCACAATTCAAAAGTCTTCGCAAGATGCTGGCCGTGAAATCGTGGAATCTCGATTGAGTAATATTCTCAAGTGGATTTTAATTCAGGTTTTTTCCTTTACCGATTCAACTAGGGAGTTAAGTCTGTACCAAAATTCTGTTGGACTTTCTCTCGGAGGTGACCTCGAAAAGTCTGGCTTGTGGAAAGAAGCAATATACGTGTTATCCTCAATGAAAGATGATGCTCTTGTTGAGAAAGAGATAAGAAGAGTTATTATCGACCATGTTGTGGAAATTGTTGATTCAAGCCTTGAGAACTTCCTTATTGATGTTCTCAAGGTGCCCCGCAGTTTAATTTATGAGGCTTATGCAATCAACAAACGCGGAAGAAATGACATGTGGGGAAGTGGGGAGGCATTGGTTGTAGCAGGTTTATGGGATGAGGTACATGACATTATTTGCAATGAGCTTGGACCTGCAGCTGTTATCGAGGAAAACCCTCATTTGACTCAGAGGCTTCGTACCATTATTTCCAGTTTCCCTGAAGGAGGAAATATCATCCCTAGTTGGAATCAAGGAGCGGGATTTTACGCCAAATACTTTGATGTTCTTGATGCAGATGAAAATCAAAACACCATTGATAGCACGGAAATTGTTTTTCTTCTCGATAATGCAGTGAACTTAAAAGCGACTCCCTCCTTTAAAGTTGGAGTATCCTCGAAAATTCTCTCCAAAAGAATTGGAGATTTGGCTATTGAGAAGCAAAAGGAAATTTCTGACGTATCCCAGAAAATTCTCGCATTAAGCTTGGGAGACAATGAGAAGAGTTACTTGAGATCACGGCTTTTATTCACTGGCCTGTCCGCAGCTTGAGGAACGCGATCCGTACACCGGAATACTGAGCCTTGATGAGTAATATGGAGTTAGAATCGAATAATTATAGAACCTTAATCTTTTATTTTATAATTTTGCATACATCAAATATTTCTCATAGACCAAAAACCTCAGACGTTTCGGAGCTTAAATTACTTCGCCTCAAACTACATAATTATTTTGCAAACCCTCTAACATGCCACCCACGGTAGATTTAAAGGCACCAGAGCCGGAGCACTGTCCTGGTCCGGAATCTGAAGATGCCGGGAAAGGAGATGCATGTGCTGGCTGTCCGAATCAGAATATTTGCGAATCCCTTCCAAAAGGACCTGATTTGGATATGGATATAATCACCGAGAGGCTCAAGAATATTCGTCACAAGATTCTAGTCTTATCTGGTAAAGGCGGAGTCGGAAAGTCAACTTTCACATCTATGCTAGCATGGGCATTAGCTGCTGATGAAGATCTTGAAATTGGTGCAATGGACTTGGATATCTGTGGTCCATCTTTGCCTAGAATGCTCGGATCCGAAGGAGAAACAGTACACCAATCAAATTCGGGTTGGTCGCCGGTGTATGCAGCAGACAATTTGGGTCTTATGTCTATTTCATTTATGCTACCCGACCCTGACTCTGCAATCATATGGAGAGGGGCCAAAAAAAATGGACTAATAAAGCAATTTTTGAAGGATGTGAATTGGGGTGAGCATCTAGACTATTTGATCGTCGACACGCCTCCGGGGACTTCGGACGAACATCTATCGGTTAGTACTTACATGAAGGATGCAGGTATCGATGGTGCACTCATCGTTACCACACCGCAAGAGGTTGCCCTTTTAGATGTTCGGAAAGAGATAGATTTTTGCCGCAAGGCAGGTATTAAAATTCTTGGGCTAGTTGAAAATATGTCAGGTTTTGTTTGTCCTAATTGCAAGGGAGAATCCTTTATATTCAAACCCACAACTGGAGGTGGTGAGCAATTATGTCGGGACTTAAAAATTCCTTTTTTGGGCTCCGTTCCTCTCGACCCTCGCATAGGGAAAGCATGCGACCAGGGTGTGTGCTTTTTCGATGAAAATGCAGACTCTCCTGCTGCAACCGCCATTCTTGATGTAGTAGACTCCTTGAGGGACCAGGTTGAACTTCTGCTAGAGAAATTGACGATGGATTGAAACAAAGTAGTGACTATTAATGCTATATTGGTTTCTCACGACAATGTTTATTTTTTCTTCTTTTGTGAACAGGCCCTTGGTTTCTTGCCTTTTCCCTTATCTCATGAATTAAACAAAGTTTCACAGAGCAGGGGTATTAAGGATCTTTGGCGGGACTCAAATACGATGTTCATGGTCTTAGGCTTCCTGGTACATGAAAGACACAATTATATTACGGTTTCAAGTGCTGCAAGACATGCTTTAAAAATAAAAAAAAAATAAAAAAACGAAAAAAAACTGTGGGATATCATGCTTTGTCTGGAAAGAGGGATAAGTGTTTTCGTGCCAGATTTTTAAAATGTATAGATGAATTAATTGTTATCAATCTGTAAACAGTCATTACTTTTTTTGCTAATGACTGGAGCCCTCCAAAAAATGCAACTACGATCAAGACAATTTGAAAATCTTTTAGATCAAGAATGGGTTTTCAAAAACTAGGAAACCGGATTTTCGAAGACTAGTTGTATCATCTGCTCGTTGAAGCTGTTTTCTGTCTTTCAAAACTGTCTCATCTATTCACCATTCGCGGTGGTCCCTCATACCCCCATGAGCATACTCCAACCCCGAACCGACCCCACGCACATACGTTTTCGAAGCTTCGCGCATCAAGGAATTTGCTAAGTTAACCATGAATTCTGTTTTTGAAAAGGTCCCATCTTTCAAACAGTCACGACTTCAATCATTATTTTCGGATTTCTCTGGGCTTAAAGACATCAATCCCGAAGGGTTTGAAGCTAACTTTTTAGCGTGGGAGAATTTACTACTACAGTGTCTTCGCGAGAACACATTTGAGTCCAGCATCGCATTGCCAGCGGCAAAACTTTCGTCCACTTTATCAAGCCCACAATATGGTCAGCCCAAATCACTTGATCTTGTTCTCAGCATGCTCATTCAAAGACGTGAGCTTGTACCGTGGTCATTATACAAAAACCATTCTATTTTCCTTTCTCTGTACACCGACTTCCTTTCGCCCCAAAAACTCTGGCTGAAGCTATTCACCTCCTACGATTTAAATCACCACTCACCAAAGGAAGCACGACTTTCAAATGAGTTTTATTTACATTTTCCCACACTCATTGCTCGGGCTTTGGAATTAAACAGGCTTTTGGTGGATTCGGTTAATCGTCATGGTTGTTATCTGGCTGGTATTCTTGATTTCCAAATGTTCCAGAGTTCTTTGAAAGAATTTGATCCAAAATTATCTGATATCGATATAGAAGCGGTTTTTTTGTACCTCTCACGTGATACACGAAAGATAGCTGTTAAAAGCCAAGCTCCTAACAAAGACCACTTAAATGTTTTGATAAAGGTGAGTGACGAAAAAGTTATAGAGTCGGAGGATTTTGAAATACTCAATCTCAAAGTCAACATTAGTAAGATGGAAGATCGTGTGGCCCTTTTGGAGAAACTTTTATACCAAGATATCCCACAACGACTTGATCATTTACTCTCCATTAAAGCGCCTGAAAGCCGCTTGAAAGCAGTATTGAGACGTAAAAGCCAACTCTCGAGAAGCCTAGATCTGGCCTCGTCAGTTGCAAATGAGCTCGTTCTCCTCTTGAATAAAGTCGATGACGCACAATCTAATTACAACATTTACCAAGTTTTGAACTCGGCCAAATCAGCGCTTTCTTCCTTGAATCAGAAAGTTTCTGTATCTGAGTTGGATGATTTAACCTCTGAGCTAAGCGATCAAGTGGCGCTCACAGACGAGGTCTCGGAAATCATAGGGGCCCCTACTCAATGGAGTGAAGAAGATATTAATAATGAACTTGCGTTGTTGGAGAGAGAATACAAGCTTTCAAAGGACCAGCAAAAGGTATCAAAGGATACCAAGAGTGAGAATCGCCTAGATCTTGATCATAAACTAGGAAAAGATCAGAATCTGCAGAAGAACTCAGAGCCAGAGATTGAGATTGTATTAAACGAAAATATAAAAAACCTCCTGCTCGAAGATCGAGAATCAAATGAACCGGAGCACAATGCTGAAATAAAGCCATCAAAGACTAAGCAAAGAGAACCGTTGATTGCTTGATCTCCCGGGTCTACTTGGTTGTTTGGAAATAATAATTAATCAAACATACAATATTGAAGGAGCACACATTTGAAGGTCAAGACACATAGCTTGTATTTCAATATTGCTTCATTCTATATATTATTAGTAATGGATATTAATTCTTCTTCAACCTAAAATCTGCAAAATTTGCTGCGTCAAGTTAAACAATTCAACCATGGGGTCGTCAAATTCGCCCAGTTCGGTGTTGCTCGTGACATTACTACTTTGTTGAGTCTCACTCAAATTCTTAATCCCAGATAATATCGACTCGTTTTCTTTGATCAAAGCTTGGATTTCGTTATTGTTAGACTCTAACAATTGTAAGATTGTCCACAAGGCAATATGCTCAAATGTAGCATTCCCACTTCGTAAAAACCTAATGAGGAACCCATAGATACCTTCGCTTGGTTGAGTCCAATTTCCAAGAATATATTCCTCATGATCGCTCGAAACGCGGGAGCATAGGTTGGCCAAGGCAGCAGCAGAGTTTCCACAAACTTCGCCATTTTCACTGAATGTTAACGGAATCAAAACATCTATAATATGGCTTTCGTAAAGTTTTGGCTTTAGGTCGTCTGCCAACGCTAAAATAGCGAAACATGCAGATATTTCCAGTTGCACTGATATCGGAGCATCCAACACCAACTCTTTGCACTTCTCAACGGCACTAGCGTTCAAAAGTGCTAGTCTATTTCTCTCACTGGACGCTGCCAAGTTCCTCAATGTTGAGATAGCATGACATTGTATTTCCTCCAGATCATTGTAATCCAATAAAGCTACCAAAGGTTTTAAAAACCCTGCTTCAATAATCAATGCTTCATTTAACGGGTGAATGGAGATATTCCGAATACAAGCAACTGCTGCTAAAACGAGGGGTTGATGGTTACAAGTCAAAAGTTGAACCAAGTAAGGTAGTCCTCCTGCTCTCACGATATCCACTTGGTACCCGGAATCAGAAGCCAAATTCCTCAAAGCAAGCGTAGCTTGGCATTGCACTCTCGGGGATGGAGAATCCATTAAATTAACCAACTGACCGACTAGCTTAGGCTCTGTTGCAGCCAACTTCTTACGATTTTGATCATCAACAGCTATATTGGATAATGCTGTAGTACAATAGTATTGTACGTCAGCATCATCACTTGATAACAACGATACTAGAACTGGGACAGCGCCTGCGTTGACCAACTCTTGCCTGTTGTCAAAAGAATGAGTCATATTCAACAAAGCGCCGGTAGCATTTCTTTGAACACGGATATCTTTGGATTTGGCCAATTTGGTCAAAGGTATCAAAGCACCACTTTTTGCTATTCTAGATTTGTTCTCATCTTGTGTAGCCAAATTTGTGATGCATCCCACCGCGTTGCACTGCACCTCTATATTTGAGGACATCATTTGTCTGATAAGAGGCTCGATGCCTCCCATTTCAGAGATGAGAGTCTTGTTTTCATTGTTTACAGCTAAATTTCCTAAAGCTCCACATGCAGCTCTTTGTACTTCTGTATCGTTAGATTGTAAGAGGATCAAAATAGGCTCTAAAACATCCCTATTCACCTCGCGTACATCCTTCTCGGTGATTTCCGCGAAGGCCAAAGCGGCACTTCTTTGGAGATCTATATTTTCAGAGTAAACCAATGTCAGCAAGGATCTTAATGGTCCGTTACTGAAAAAGTCAACATCGGACCTGTTCTCTAAGTATTGCAAAAGAGCAGATATGGCCTCACGTTCGTTCTCGGCCAATAAAAGTGGAGGGTATTTACTGTCCCCATTTTTAGAGTGCAAACAACTAAAGCAAGCTCCCATTTTCAC